>VZRS01013131.1:545358-577858 GCA_013398055.1 Ifrita kowaldi | reverse complement strand
CATTTTCTTCACCAAGTCATAAAACAACATAAAACTGGTAAAGAAAATTTCCATGATGCCTAAGACTATATAACCCTAACAATTTTCCTCTGCAGTATAAAAAATTAAATAGTAATAATGGAAAACCTTGGGAAATGTGGAGATTTTATTAGTTTTATTAACTCAACAATATAAACTTGAATTATCTCGGTTTTCTTATTTGCTAGTTACTCATTTCAAAGTGCCTCTCAGTGCTAATGAAAATAAAATCTCAAGTGCTTTATAAAAGAAATGGGGTTGGCTGAAATGACTAGAGATTTGTATTTTATTTATGTTAAGATGTTTTCTCTTCATTTAGTAACTAAATTGTTAATTTAGGAAGCGGTAGTTACATTTTTATATCTCCTGTACCAGTAATGCCATTGAAATAATCAAAGCCAAACAAACAAAAATCCTAAGTATTAAAGTAAATATTTTTGGTCTGTTTATTTTTTATTTATTGTCACTAGATATTTTTTAATACCAGGATGCTAGAAAGGGATATATTTAACCTTTTTGTCCCATCTCTTAGTTTTTTAACTGTATGGCACAGTGTGAGTATTTACGCTTAATCTCTTTTTTCCTCATCCATTTATTTGCTTTCCTGCCAGTTTGCGCTCCCAGCCTGAACTAAATTAAAAAACTATTTTCAACTGATTCAGAGCTATTTAAACTTATTACTTCTTCAAGGATATTTTTACTTGAAGCACTTCAGAAGTTAAATTGCTAAGTTAAAATCAAAGTAATGACCCCAAGCAGAGATAACTGAGTTGCGGTGTAAATTCATATAAATAAAATTGGACAGAGAGGCATTTCCTGCTGAAAGATAGTGTCTCGATTTAATCTTGTACTGGCACTAAGCATGCCTCGTGGTTCTAAACACCCCATCACTTGCATTAAGACTATCACAAAGTGAATGAATACCAAACAAACCCAATCAGAACTTTGCCCTCAAAGCTGTTAAAGTCTCCAATTTCCTAATATTTCCAGACCACTTGAGTGACTGGCTCACAAAACATAGGGATAATTAAACTGACATGAAACAACTGCCCTGTTTAAATCCTAGGGGCAGTTTGTCTAACCTTCTGATCCCAGGGGAATCTACAGCCACTCAAACACCTGTCTGTGGTCACTATCCTTCACGAAGTACTCTTCCCAGTCTATGAGGCCATCTATCACATGCACTAACATGGATCCATATTTTACGCTCATTTATGACATCCAGAAAATGCAAGTCTTACATCTGCAAACATAAAACAATTTTGTTGTGGTTGGGTGCTCCACAGGCATCATCTACCTTTTTGGTAAGAAAACCGAATGCTCTAACTAAGTCAAAATATTCGATACTTATTGTGAAATGTCTGAAGGACAGAGGAAAAAAACCCATTCCAATACCTGTAAAAAGAGAATATGAAAGTAGCGCTACTTTTCCTGAACTGAAAAAAGCCAAAACTAAACAAACCCAGCAACAATTCTCTTTTGCACATTTTTCCTGAAAATAAAATAATTTACATTTTTACTATTCCAGTGTCATAATGTCTAACTCCTTTCAATTTAGGACCAACTGAAAAGCACCTCCTTGGGAGTTTCTGTCATTATGGAAAGAACACTCCTCTAAGATCTTCTCATCTGAGAAATGTTCTGACAAGACTACATTGTGTGTCTCCCAAACACTGATAACATTTGCATGTGGTCCTGTTTCATTCTAAAAATCAGTTCTTTTGTTTATAGGTAGCTTTCTGAAACTTCAAAATGACTTGGCACTCTCTGGAAGGATTTCAAAGGGTCACTGGATTTTCCTCTCACAGCACATTCGCGATATTATCCTCACTTAGCATAACACCATCAGGCCCCAGTTTTATTATTTCTCTGTGTGATCCAGGGCTTCCATTTTCATCCTCAGAGTTCAATCACAGTTTTTCACACACTGCTCCTGCCAAAGGACAGAACAGCGCTTACCTGTTTTACCTTTTTGTTTTCTCCTTTTAAGCTATATATTCAGATGAATGTCAAGTGCTGATAGAGAACACATTCCATGATGATCCCTATTTTCAGTTAAGATACATTCTTAGTTTTGGATTTAACTCCCTGCCTTTTCAGTCAAAGTTATTTAGGTGAATTCAATCAAGCATGTGATTAGAAATAATAACTCACAAGCTGTGAATTTGAAAAGATTAGATCTTTGCCAAACTGTGCAAGTGTGGCAAACTGCTACCTCTACTCTCCCACTTGTAAAGAAGATACTAAAGGCTTCCCTCAATAGACCCGATTTTTGGACTTTAAACACTACACTGTGACTTAAAATTCCTAATTTGCATAAAGGCAATTAATACATGTGTGTCTTCCCTTCCTTGGATACCACCTGTTAAACAACACTGTTGAAGTAGCCACAATCAGAAACAAAAAATGTGGGGAGACTTTCAGATAATTTTTTAAAGGTGAAACGATCCACAAGGCAGAAAATTTTTTGTTTTCAAGTAAAAATCTATCAGTAATGACGCAAAATAAAATAAACGTGTATTCATAACATTAATGATATCTTAGCTTATCTTCAGTTACCATGTTTCATAGTGGACTGATCACTGCAAAATACAATTGTCAAAAATGGCAGAGCAGAACTTCAAAAAATTGCATCTCCAAGACGGAAAAAATGCAGTTCATTCTTCTCCATAGGTTCTCTCCGTACAAAACAAAAGGTCAAAAATTGGTCTTTTTTTCCACTTAACTAAATGAAAAGCTGAATTCCAGCGTCTAGCCAGCAAGACATTCAGGTATTACTTCACCTGGTTTGTATCAACAGCCTCCAAAGAATTACCTACCTTTAGAAAAATCTAACACCTTTGGATCAGCCATAAGTGGTCTCTGGTTTCACCCATCTCCTTTACCAGCTATTTCCCACTCTTTTACTAATACCAGAACACAAACATGGATTTAAAAATCATTATTTGGCAGCAGAGTTCGAGAATTGCCAAGACCCATGCTCTGATGTCAGTTTTTACAGCTGAGATTCCTGGCTGAGAGAAGTTCAAGTGACTTGCAATAGTTACTCAGCTATTCATCAAGATATCTGGAGGTGCTCACGGTTCGAAGATGTTACTAACTTGCCAGCAATCTTGATATATTGACCCACAAATACTTTTAAACATTGTCCTTTCTGAGGTTTCCTCTGTGCGTGTGAAGCGTTCTTTTCGGTTTCCAAAGAAAACATGCTGTAGAGTCCTGCCCCGCTACTCGTCTGTGTCAGGAACAGCCATGCCTATTGTCTCAGGCCGACAGTCCAAGGAAGCAAATCTCAGACTGTAAACACTGAAATCCATCTGAAATACATCTCACATCTCAGTGTCAAAACTTTAGATGAACTTCGGATACAAGGAAGGATTCACCTTTACCTAGTAAAAAAACTACTTAAAAGGAAAAACTGCAGCCTTTTGCTACATTTCCCTTATAAAATGAAAATAAAATGTCACACAACTGTCCTGAAAAATTGCAATCACCTTTTCAGAACTGTCCTTTAAATCAGAAATGGCACTGAAAAAAATCTAGATCAACTCAAAGAGGATCAACCATACATGGGATATCTTCCCAATTGGGATTTTTATAGTAAATTGCACTACTTTTTTTCCCTTAGGCTCTTCCCCTTCGTGCAAAAAAATAAGGGAGTCTGTATTCTTGTTTGGCATATAATCTAAAATGGCTTTAAAAATGTTTCTGAGGACAAGAGTCAGAAAATTCTTGAATATAACTATGAATATATGAAATGGTAAGTGGCGTACTTTAATAACCCACTTGCTGTTGTAAGACTCCACTAACAATTCTGTCACATAATCTATGTTCAGTGAAACATTTACCTCCCGTATGATTTCTTTATAGGAGCTTTCCATCTGTTTGTAATTTTTGTTGTCTTCACAGGAGGTATAGATAGGATCATCAGCATAAATTTAACTTATATCTAGAAATAGCACTACAATTTTAATATTCATCCAACAAAAAAAATAATTATTTTAACAATTCTCCAGCTCTCACATTTTGTAACATATAACATTTTCCCACAAATTCCTACTGTCCCACAAAAAGGGCAGCAATATTTTTTAAAGTACTCCCAAGCACACTGGGCTCTTTTCAAAAGCACTTAACCACAGCAGGTTTTCCCCCTCCTCAAAGACTCAGTCATGCAAAACTACAGAGCTATCACTTGTTTTTGTAGAAAAATAATAAGCAAAATAATATTTTAAAAATTAACTTACTTTAAATATATATAGGAAAGTCATTTATTGCTCCTTAAGTGAGCTGTTCATATACAGCACCATCAGTACCATTTTTAGTTCTAATCTATTACCCGCAGCTTTTACATTTATTAAAGCAAGTGCAACGAAAGACTATTTTTAGGGGATGAAGGGAGGACAACATGACATATTCAAGATAAAAAGTAATCAAAGCAGCCAGATTTCTTTATCTAAAACTCAACTGAAATCCAAGAATATAAGAAGGAGAACAATTCATTCTAGAGCTTGACAGCTATTTTATACAAATTTGGAAAATAATCAGGAGAAAAGAAATGGAATTATTTCATCTGCTGCCCAAGCTTTCCCCTTAACAAATGAAAAAAAATTGTTTCAAAAAGGTACAAACTGCTTTCACCCCTCAGTTATATATAAAAAGTAAACGACAATTTGGACCCCCAGAATCTATATGCTTGTGAAAATATTCTTTTCTCACTTAAAAAAGGATCAGTAAAGGCAAAGAATAATGGCTACTTGATTACACAGATTATTTTCATAACCAAGACTTTAATTAATCTTGGTTAGTGTGTTCTTCTTTTAGAACAAATATTCAATAATATTTGAGAATGAAGTATTATCTGACTTCCTTCTGTAAGTGAAAAGGTATTTTTATCTGATTTAATTACCACGTCATATTTTAATTACAGCAATTCCCACATTCCCATTTGTTGTTTGTGAGTTATTAAATGTACACACACCTTTATGCTCATTTTCTATGAGAAATACAAAGAGAAAAAGAAATCAAAACAATAAAAAGCAGTAAACCTTAATGCAGACGTAAGAATCATCCCGGATGGAGAACATATCTTGTCACACAATTTGTGTGCCTCCAGTTTGGGGGCGGGTGGAGAAAGAGTGACATTAAGTAAATCATGTGAAATGTATGTAAATATATTTCTTTCACTAATCTTGATTGGTAATTTACAACTGCAGGACATTTGTAAATTTAACAGCCCGTCAAAGCATTTAAGTGGAGTCAGTCCTGAGTATTCATTAAGTGAAATTAAACATAACTTTCCATAAAGTACTATGAGTAAGGGGGCAAGCCTGTGAGCAGCTACCACTACAATTTATAGTTGCAAACCTGCCTTATTACTTCCAAAAGCATTTAAAAAAAACAGCTGGCAGCTACAAAAAATACTTAGTTCATGCTATAAACAACTCCGGCAGAAAAATCTTTTATGTCCCTGAAGGATGCACTAATTCTTCCTTCTCCAGTGGAAAAAGATAAGCTAAATACAGAAATACAACACCTCTCTTCATCTGCAGGATAATATTCCCCACATGTTTTTCTCCCCAGCTATTTATGTTCTTTTAACGAGCACAAGTCATAAATAAGGCCACTAAGAATTCAGGTAAATGCCGTGAAACTCTCCGGACCATCCAGATACGAAATCCCCCAGAAGCAGTCTACACACTGTCATAAACATGTTCTCCACCTAAACACATCTCTGTCTCCACAAAATCAAGCACAGAAATACACTGCAGGACACAAAACGAAAAAATAAAACTACCAAGAAAGTAAGCAAGGAAAACCCAAGGTAACTATTCAAATGCACATCCTAGACACAAGTTTTGGAGTGAACTACTATAATTTTTCAAGCAACCAAGAAAGCAACTTTCAGCTTTTGAAATTCAGCCTTTCTCTGGAAGTATCTGTCTCAATTTTGGTTTTTTGGGTTTTTTTACTTAGAAGGTACAACAAGAAAGTTAAAAAAAAAGAAAAATAGTAACTTTTGCTATGCAGATGTCTTGAGATTTACACCTGAGAGTGGTTTACACCAAGCAGCATGGGAGACAGTATATGAAAAATTCATACAAGAGATCTAAAACAACAAAACAACCCTAAGGATTAATATTTAAAAACACATTTAGATTTACTTAATGAGAGCAAAGTATTTTTTCAAAGCCTCTACCTCCTGTGCAGTGAACTGACTAACTGCAGGAATGGCACGGCAATTCCGGCTTAATTTCTTTTTTGGGTGCCAGTATGGCCCTTGCTCTGAAGTGATAGCGTGCAGAGGGCAAGCCCTGTGCTCACAAAAGGATTTGATGCCTCAGTGAGTGCGAGCAGTCAGAATGGCAGTCGAGAGGTGGAGACACCATCTTAGAAGTACAACTCTCGGTCCCTCCTGACTCACTGTGATAGATGAGTGGTTTGGACACCCTGCACAGACCCCTCTGGGCACAGCACTGTAAGGTCGTGTGGTTTGTGTACGATATGTGTAATTGTCTTGTGTGTTATTGCTCCAGATAGACTGGAGTGAGTTGAGCTGGAGGCCACAGAGACCATCATGGCTACAGCACATTCCATGCACTAGACACCTCTTGAAGTCCCTTCCAGCCTGGACTGTCCTGAGATCCAAGAGTCATCTGTCACACTTTTGACAGCCCATTAGCCATGTCTCAGGCTGAACTCAGACAAGCTACCCGAAAGTACACCTCCCTCACCAAACCAAAAATGGCAGATTTCACAACATACCACACTATTAACTCCACTTGTAAATATGGGCTACTATTTACCAAGTAGTAAACATGGTCAGTGACCTGCCACCACTGAGACACACAAGTGGGGTGTGGCCAGATGGGACCCACCCATAGGTCCCAGGAAGTGATCACTGAGCCACTTTCCATCATTTTCCAGCAATCCTGGTAGGTAGGTCCCAGTTCACCTGAGGCTGACAAATATAGCAACCATCTAAGAGGGTCAGAAGGAGGATCCAAGGAACTGCAAGACTGTCAGTCTGACATTGGTGCTGGGAAAGGTCATGGAGCAGATTGTCCTGAGTGTCATCACGCAGCACAGACAGGACAACCAGGATCAGGCCCAGCCAGCACAGGTTTAGGAAAGATAGGTATTGCTCAACTAAGCTGGTCTCCCTCTTATGTAAAGGTGACCTGCTCAGTGGATGAGGATGGCTGTGGATGCTGCCTGACTTAACTTCAGTAAAGTCTTTGACAGCATTTACCACAGCATTGTGTTGGAGAAACTGGCTTGGACCGCTCATGGCTTGGACAGGTGCAATGTCACTGGGTGAAAAACTGGTTGGATGTCCAAGCTCAGAGTGATGGCGAATGGAGTCACATCCAGCTGGTGGCTGGTCACCACTGGCATTCCCCAGAACCCAGTGTTGAGGCCTGTTTTATATCTTTGTATCTTTGTCTATCAACTATCTGGACAAGAGCATCAAGTACACACATGGTCGAATGGCATCAAGTTGGGTTGGAGTGTACCTCTGCCTGAAGGTAAGAAGGCCCTGCAGAGAGCTCTGAACAGGCAGGAACCATGGGCCAAGGACAATGGAATGTGTTTGAACAAGGGCAAGTGCCAGGTCCTGCCCTTGGGTCACAACAACCCCATACAGTGCTACAGGCTGGGGCAGAGTGGCTGGAAAGCTGCCTGGTGGAAAAGGACCTGGGAGTGCTGGTCGACAGCAGCTGAACATGAGCCAGCTGTGCCCAGGTGGCCAAGAAGGCCAAGGGCACCTGGCCTGTGTCAGCAATAGTGGGGCAGCAGGAGCAGGGCAGTGACCGTCCCCCTGTGCTGGGCACCAGTGAGGTCACACCTTGAGTGCTGTGTCCAGTTCTGGGCCCCTCAATTCAGGAAGGACATTGAGGGGCTGGGGTGTGTCCAGAGAAGGGAGCAGAGCTGGGGAAGCGTCTGGAGCACAAGTCTGATGAGGAGCAGCTGAGGGAACTGTGGGTGCTCAGCCTGGAGAAAAGGAGGCTCAGAGGTGACTTTATCACTCTCTACAACTGCCTCGAAGGAGGGTGTAGTGAGAAGGGGTTCAGGCTCTTCTCACAGGCTAAAAAGTGACAGGGTGATAGTTAATGACCTCAAGTTGCACCAGGGGAGGTTTAGATTAGATATCAGGAAAACTTTTTTCAATCAAAGGGTTATAGAGGACTGCAACAGGCTGCCCAGTGAACTGACTGGAGGAATTTAAAAGACACGTAGATTCTATAACTCTATAATTAACAGCTTAATTTTGGATCAATAAGATATGTAGCTCTACAAGACAGATTCTCTATAACTTAATGCTATTTAACTATCACAGTGAAGTATTAAAGGAACAGAGCCTTCTTCTTACAGTCAAACAAGGAACTTAACAGGACCAATTTGATAATACGGAGCACATTTTGTTTCCGGAGAAGCAGAAAGAAGACTCTTTAATTTCCCATCCTTACGTATTTATAGCTACTAAATATATAGCTATCTTAAAAATATACATTAGATATGTACAAATTTATTTTAAAAATAACACATAGATATGGTACAAAAAGTTTCTTAGAAATAGAGAATATGTCAGAAACAAGACAATAAACCTTGAAGCACCATAATCCTAGTACATAAATGATGCATTAGGAAAACCATGCAAATTAGTAGCATACATCTGAAGATACTTCATAGATTGATATATCACATTTTAAAAACTCTTAAATGAATACCCAGCTTCTTAAATTGCAACTACTTACACTTGCTGACTCACTGAGTGGTACAAATAACTGCACTATGAGTTAACAAAGCAGACTACATGTCTGGATTTTAAAGTGCTGGCGCATGAGAACTTTCCTGACACAACCTTTGATACTCAGTTTGTCACCACTGCCATTACGCGTCTTCATCTGGAATATTAATTTCTGCCACTGCTAAATCCTGAACTAAATCCTTCACTGGAGGACCAAAACTCAAGAAGACGTTTTGAATAAACATTAAAGGATGGAAGCCAAGGAAGAACAGATACTACAAAGTCTTTTCTTCCACCTTCTTTTTCAAGGCCAGAGGTAGGTTGGAGTCTTGATTTAGAGACTAACATTCATATATTTGTGGTATAGAAAGAGTATTTTAAAAGTGAATTTGTATAAACACATACTAATTTATCTGTACAAAAAGAGATAAACATATAAATGGTGTGTAACAATCTGAAAACACTAATTTTTTTCTGGGACAAGAATAATTGCCCATGGGAATATAACTTCGATGAAATAAAATTCTTCAAAATAATTCCTAACAAACAAAATGTACGTTTTACTGTTGTATATTTACAGCCCTTGTTCAACACAGTGCCAAGCATAAAGATTGTTTGAGGAGTTTTCTTCCTCAGTGTCTAATTATTTTTTACTCAGTTTTTGCCTCCCTAATGTTATGGCACAAGACTTTGCTTTAGTCATTATTTTCAACAGGACACAGGTTCACTTCGTTAAAGCATATTAGGATATTTTATAGCACCATCATCAGAGAAGCTGCAAGGATGTGTGATGCTTCATTAAATGTCACAAGGCAGTGTTTTCTGTATGAAATATAATTCTGTACATTTTTTGTTATTTGTATCATCATAACAATCTTTACAACATTTCCTTCTTTCTTTTTTCTTGCTCTTTGTTTGTTTGGGCCTTTTTGGCAGAATTAATATAAGAAATATTAACAAGACAAGATTATTAAACTTAGGGATGAAAAGATTTGGGATCTCTGCACAATTCTTAACAGCAAGTGCGGATGAAACATTTATTTTCTCTACTTAGAAATAATATAAGTTATTAGACATTTTATCACCTGAAGAATTGTCACAGAGTGAGCATTTAGCATGCATGTACCAACTTTAGCACCACCCCTGTGTATCAAAGTAGTACAAGCCAAGGTTAAATAGTGGTCACGCACAAAAGAAAGTGTAACATTCCACTTAGTATAAAAATACATAATCCATTCAAGTGCATCAAGACACTGTGTTTATGTCAGGGGCTCCATCTATTAGAAGGGCACCAGTTTCTGTCAAAATACAAGCGAGGTGCACAAATGTTTCGTTATTTCAGCCATGCATCCCTTGTCACAATATGTCCATTTCAGCTACACCAGTAGTGTTTACACAGGCTGCAGCCCTTGTTTTCACAAGAGTGAAAGTCCTGCTCATTAGCACTATTCATTGCCAGTTACACAAGAGGTCTACTTGCAGCTACACCACGTGGCTAAGCGCTACTTGCCTCAAAGACAAATAGTGTTACCAAAAGAAAATATAAATCAGTGTACCTAGAGATCAATAATATAAACGAAAGCAACTTGCAACTAACAAAGCAACTAACTTGTTACCATAACCATCTTGCTTCTTTCTGTAGTGAAATATCCTTTTTTGTATCCTAACGATAATGACCTAGAAATGCTGAGCGGTTTGGTGATTAAGACATTCATCTAGATAAATTAGCAACAGAACTAATGCTGTTCCAAAAGAATTTGAACTTTTACAGATGTTATTAGATACAGACCAAAGCCCAAACCAGCAATCAGTATTGTTTGATATACAGGTTATTTTTTATACTGGAGAAGTAATCATTCTTCCTCTGTCACATCGTGGTGCATTATCATACACACATGTACCATGTTGAAGGATCAGAAAAATGAAAGCACTGACTTAATATTGAAAAAGCCCAATGAAGGGAGGAGAGGGCAGACAAGAACCTTTAAAATGACTTCATGTTTGTAAATCACATACATTCTTTTAAAAGTATTTCAGTATTTATTAAAAAAAAAGAGATATTAAGTTGCTTTATAAATTAGCTGAAGTTTTTGGACATGAGGTAATTGATCTTTTCAAATAATTGGGTGTATCCTGTAATATACTGGTATCCAACATAGTCTTAATATTACTAAAGTCATTACAAAATAGGGCAGTCTTCAAATAATTTTTGTTTGAGAGAGATTCCTGTGTATGCTGGTCAGAGTTTCTGAAGGTCGGCAGCCTTTATAAAATATATCTGGCTATGGAAGTGTCTGTTCTAGAATAAACTAGTTCTAATCTGAACCAGAATGACTAGGGCAAAACAGCCCTTTTGCTGTCCACTGATGCCTACCATCACACCATCCAAAATCATGCCTCCTTTTGGGGCATACAGAATTGTAATTCCTTCCAAAAAATTACAGATGTGATTTGTGACAAACTACAAAAGCCTCCTAGCCCTTGCTGGTCACATGGCTCAACTGAAGAAATCCTTTCCCCCTCCAATGCCAGATCAAGTTCCTGATGTGATGCCTGGTCCAAGCCTGCTCCCCTGCCTTCTCCAGGTGGCCGTGCGGGCGGCTCAGTCCAGGCAGCTGAGCCAGCTGGAGCTGCCTCGCTCAACTTTCGCATCACATTACTTCCGCTTTTCTAACTTTTCCACTACTGAGCACCATCAATTATGCACTAGAATAACAGAGCCTTGGCTCAGCAATGTAACATAAAGGCCGATTATGAGTGTAAATAATTTAAACACCTGCATGCCATGTTTCTTTTTGCAGTGATATGTGGCTGGTGGATGCAATGTGTTCTTAGAGAAGGCTCAGAGTTTTAATGTACTGACAACTCCCCCATTCAGATGATGGGGAGGGCCTTTTGCAGTGCTGCTGTTGGTCTAACAATAGAGTTAAAAAACAGAGGTTTGTAGCTAGAAAGAGAAGCACTGAGAGTCACACATACGAGAAGATGCAAGTTTCAAAGTCTACAGTCCAGAGAAACTGGCAAACTCTGTTTAGACCTCTGGTAACATAGACCCCCTCCCCTCTCACTCATTCATGGGAAAGGCTAAAAATGGGTTTTCAGATGGAGAATGCAATATTCATGTTATAAAAGGCTGCTATAAAACAGCTTTAGGCAACTTAAGTGAAAGAGAAACTTGCCTTTTTTAAGGAATAAGAATGTTAGAAAAATTTGGTTTCTATTATAAACAAAGTGCATTTCCTCTGCTAGGCCAGTGCACTGGTGGTGCCACTTAGACAGCTGATACCAAATTTTACAAATGCTATTCCTGAGAGTTTAATTTTGCTCCTAGTATGCTTCTCAGCATGATCTCACACCAGCCAAACATTACGCACCTGATACTTTCTTCAAAATGTGTAAGTAAAAGTCAGGAGAGAGACCTCCTCAGATAAAAATGGCTAAGGGACAAGTCTGCAATATCTGAGTTTTCTATAATAACCTTTGCATGATTCAGCATTTCTGTAACCAGCCTTCAGAGTAATAAGATGTGGGACAGCTCTAACATATGCCATTTTAAAATAACCAGGGAACTGTTAAAAAAAAACTTGCAGTTGAGAGACATAGTTTTAGGTAATGGGTTTTTTTTTGTTTGCTTTGAAAATCACTAATAATTTGACATTGTAATGTAGGATACATGGAACTTTTCAGCTTGAAAAATACAGTCTGCACTCCAGTTAAATGAGTTTTGAACCAACAGCACACATCCAATAACAGAGTTCATAGTTTTGTATCTGAGTTGCAGACCATGCTACACAGAAAAGCTCCAAAATACAAAGGGTGGGGATAGCCAAGGGGACAAAATTACGAAATATGAAACTATTACATGTATAACTCAAATGCATGACCTCCCAAACTGTGGTTTGAAAGCTGTGTTGGGATTTGACCACGAGAATTGAAAGAAAGGGGTGAAGGGGGGCAGAGGGTGTTGCTGCTTAAAACAGCAAACTTTAATAGCATCCATATGATTTAGCAAATCAATGTGGCCAAAGTCAATAAATAATCATGCAGCTATTTTCTGAAACAATTTCATTACTTGCTTTGAGCTAACGATTGGTAATTGAGGAAAAGTGTTTTCATATTTCCTCCTATTGGATGCATCTTTGCTAAGTTCCTTTCAAATAAAGAGGTAAATTTGCACCTTTATTGTTGTATGAATATTTCAAAGCAAGTTCTTTGGAAGGTTACTAGGTTCTTACTGCATTTTTTTTCCGGTATTGATCGATGGCAAATAGCCCTGTTTAACTCCTTGTGCACCACCTTCTCTAAGAGCCAGCACATTCATTTGTAACAGACAAGAAAGGCTTACCAGACTGCAGGCAAAACACTAAATTCCTCTGTGGTGAATACTATATGCATGAAATTGTTGTTGTCTCACTGCCAGACAACTTGGAAATCTTCTTTATCAAAAAATGTGCAAATGGTATCAAGTATAATGTCTATTAATTTACTGTTTACCCAGGAGTTTTGTTTTATGCTGACAGGTTTGCAGTGCACAATCTTCACAGAGCAGTTCTTTGCAGCCAGGCATTTTATGTGCCATAATGAGGGGCATTTTACAGAAACGGTAATTATGGATTTTAGGGCTTAGGTAGCTGACAGCCTCATGGTGGGAGACTTCCGTACGCTTAAGACAAAGTTTCTCGTGAAGTAATATAGATACATTTCAGTTTGGTTCCACACAGGCAGGCTGACAGGTAAGGCCAAACTTGTAAATCCAGCCATCCATGGGATGGAAGGTCTCAGCAGTGAGCCAAGATGTAAGATAATTTTAATAAAGAAGGACTGCCAGGGACAACATCCCTCTAGAAGACAATTACCAGTTGTGGTGTATTGTACAGTATTAAGAACATTACTCAACACTTCAGAAATCTTCTCTGGCCGCTTCACTACACACATAATGACAGTATACTATTACATAACTTTTATGTATGTACAAAAAATGAGAAATAAAGATGCGTGATACACTCAACCTCTTGTACTTTGACCACAGTACCCCAAAGTATTTTACTTTCCCAAGCAGGCTCTATCATTTAGCACTGTCCTTCCCAGCTGTAATTAATCTGTTCTATTGATGAAAACAAGAGCAGTACATCCACACCCTGTCATTTGCAGGAGCACGTCTTGCAGGTTCCACTGTTTCAGGAAAGTTAGACCAGGAGAGTTCATTACAATAAGCGATGTTTATTGTGTTTATGAAATAGTTTAAGAAGCCACAGTCAACAGAAGGATTAACAAGGACATTTGGTTCAGAGACATTTAGAAAAATAATTAAAGCAGCCATTCAAAATCATGTGGGTGGAGCATCCCCGTATGTGGGAGGGAAATACTGCCATGAACAAATCTAAATTCAGGAACCTTTAGATGCCTCCAACTCTCTCTGCTCCCCACGTCTATGTGCGTGCGAAAGTTTGCCTGCCCTACTCATCTGTGAGATCGCAAACAGCCTTTAATATTTCATTCTGCCCAAAGCACAGAGCGTGCTCAAATTCAATACAAGGAAATGCTTTATCTCTTCCTTCACAGACTAATAATCCAACTAAACCAGAAGTGCCAGGGAGTCATGGCAAGTTGTGAGGAAATGACGTGCAGACACTTCTGAACAATTTTATTCCTGTTTACTGTTTGAGACACTTGGAGTGAATAAATACCAATTAAGTGCATTTTGTTCACTGATGCATAAAACCAGACCCAGTATGAAGGACCCAACTGGTTACCAGAGTATTTTACTTGGAGTAACTCTTTGAAACATTTTCGCCCCTACCTTTTTATGTGGCCTTAAAAATTTCTTCCCTCATTTTTTACACGAGAAAATGGGTTTAATTCATAAAATGGAAAAAAAAATGCTAATTTAATAAATCCACACCAACCAAAAAATGGGAAACTGTATCTATAGAATGCTTTAAAAAAGATTCTTATTAACTGCTGAATTTCACTGTATTTTTAGGATTGCCTTAATTTTTCCACATACTGAGACTAACACTATAATCTCATTTCCTAATGACATCTGAAAAAATATTGTCCATTTACAGTGTATCAGATTGTGTTGCACGACAGCACTTTGAACAGCATGGTCTGGATGTGCTCACAGAGACATTTAGATAGCAACACCCTTCTCCATCAACAGAAACCTAAAAACATAAACATCATTAAAGACATGAGAGAGAAGTCCAAAATTTTAGAAGCTCTGAAGTGAAATTATTTAGTTTTATTGTTTCCAGAATGTGATGGTGCAGTTAACCAAACAACAGTTGAAGGAAATATGTGTTAATAAAATAATTTATATTTGAATGTTAAACTATAGCTTACACTAGGAAGAGATTCAAAATCACTGGATAAGTATATAAATAGTACCTACAAATTATGGTAACGGCCTATCAACCAATTTTTTGCTGGTTTTATTTTATCTAGCTAATCCAAGATAATTAGAAATATTTTCAATTATTTCTGAAACTATTCAGGAATACAAAACACACAGAAGGACAGGAAATGTTGACAAATGAAAAGAAAACAATTTTCTTCATACACCTGCCTTTATAATACCAGGATCCAGGAATTACTTCACTATTATTAACTGGAAAAACACAAAAATTCTAATTAAGGGTTACACATTTTTTAAAATAAAAACCGGAGAGAATCCATGCAGACTGTAGGAGCCCTGAGCTAAATGCCCATGACATTTAGAAAAGCACTATAATGCTGTTCTGTGACTCCATCAGACCTGGCAGCAGTAGACACTGTCAGGTAAATTACTGCACATACATTGTCTGCTGACACTAAAATAAAAAAAAAATGTGAAAAGGCTAAAATCAGACACATCGTGCTGGAAGACAGAGAAAAGAGAGCAAAAATACTCCAGTGCTATATGCTTTTTTTATGTTACTAATAGTCCTTCTACTATGGTATTAGTTTTTCAGATCCTATGTGCGCATGCATCTCTAGCATGCTTTGCCATGCACTAAGAATCCTGACAGAAGATAGTGGGTGAGAAATTAATCTCTTAATGGTATTAAAAATTAGACCTATCCTAGAATTGTGGGGAAATTAAGAGACCAAAAAAAAAAGATCTGGCAAAACCTTGAAGGTTGAGAAGTAACCCAGATGCTGAACATCCTAGGCGTTGAGCATGATCCGAAGAACAAGATCATGTATCTTGTCTAGGAAATATCACACAGGAGCTTAAATATTTATTTTGATCAATATTTGGATGTTGCAGCAGTGTTCAGAGGTAATGAGATGCACATGGCCCTTAAGAGAGACCAAAAGTCCTCGTGAAAATACACCATTTCTGACATAAATCACACATAGCAGAATCTTGAAATATTTCGAAATTTTCCAAAATTTTGAGTTTATCCAGAATCATAATTACAACTATGAGCCCATTAAGCAACTATAACATTACATCTACACACAGAAACACAGTGCCATTATTGTAAATAGTTCTGCATGTAGTTTCAGCCTGATTCATCTAAATAGTTTTAGCCTGATTCAACATGACATTCTTAGTCCAGTCTTCTATTCACCCAGTATTATGACAACCAGGGAATCACACCGATGTCCTTGAAGAGCACAATTTATACTATCTGCAGCATTGCACATGTATTTATGATCAAAATAAGGAGCCTAGATGTTCCAGCATAAAACTACACATCCTGCAGCCATAGCTGAAATGGAGCAGTACATCCGTTGGATCTCTCAGAAATGTCAGAATATATACACCAAACTCCTTGAAGTACTGTTTATACAAGAAATCTTTGGCTGAGGCTGTCCAGTCTTATCAATTCAAGCTGAACCTAAGAATCAAGTGTCAGTGTTAAATAAATTTTTCTAATTTATAATGCTGTCTCTCATGCAAATTGAATTTGAGGACCGAAAAGATAATATGTAAAATACATTATTTCTTAAAAATGCACAAATTTTACTCACCTTATCTGCTTCCATGATTATCCCAATTATTGCAATGTGCTGAAATGTCATCCTGCATTACTATTTCTGTTACAAATGATTTCTTAATTGCAGACGTATCCCTCAACAAAACTACTCTACTTGAGAAGTCTTGAATATGCAGAGGAAGGAGGAAGAGTTCAGAAGTGTTAAAACAAACAGGAGGATCTGACTCTGTGCCCTAGCCATTGCCACACTTTCTAAAGTAAGAAATTATCATCCTGCTTTAATTTCATGTAATTCTTTGAAACCAACAATTTAGGAAGCAGAGTTCTTTGTGTATAAATTATAAGCAAGCAAAATTTTACCACCAATTCTTATCTTTTATTTTTCTGAGAGACCAGTCAAATACTCTATTTAAAGTTTGATTTGCAGTTTCAGCCATTCCACAAATTAACTTGCTACAGCTTACTGGGATATGGGAGAAGAATCCTCAAGATCAATAACTACAGAATTAGTCCCATTCATCCAAACTATTCAGCCATAAGACAATCCAGATATATGCTTTTTATTTAAGGCAACTTCTCTGGTTTATTACATGATGCATTTTATTTTCTTATTAAATATGATCTAAATGAATGAAGTATTCATTGAGTCAAAAGCATATGGGCAGCAATTGAGCTCTGTATCACAAATATTAACTTTAATGTGAAGAGGCACAAATTGGTTTTTCTGACATCAGGGGGTCTAAAGATTAAAAAATTAATGTCTGTCCATCCAGACAGGGAACAGCTGTTCACCTAATAAGCCACATTTTCCACTTTTTGCACAGGACTGCAGGACCCAAAAGCTATGGCTGTGCTGAAATTGGCTTTGCAAGTACTTAAGTCACTAAGGAGCCATCCTTGCAAAACTTTCTCTCCTAAGCCGTGCCCTTCCCTTATTTCACTAGCTAAAATTTTATCCAAGGAAAAAGGCTTTTCAGAAGCCCACCAATTAATTTCTATGTGCTCCATCTAGAAGCTGTATGATACTGCAGGTAAAAGCAAACCAAAATGACCAATTGCTTTCGATTAAACTTTTGCCTTCTGTTAACCAGCTGTATTTTTCAAACCCACAGCTACCAACTTGTTTTGCCTGCAATTTCTGTCCTCTGTTCCCAGTACTAAAATAAGAAGAGATCTTGTTCTAGTCCTTTCCAAGTTATTTCTTCCTATGAGGGCAACTAAGAAATACACCTCATAATCAGGGATATTGTATTTTTAAATTACAAAGAACAGCTGCCTTACAGTGAATAGGGATATGTAACCTCAAATTGCAGTTCTTAAGAGGTCACAGTTTAAATCCAGTTATGTATAAGAGGATGAGCAAACTTAGCTTTGATTAGCTGCAAAGTGATAGAACCCCCTTATTCACTTCCTTTTCTCCTTCTCCCCACTTCTCAACCTAGCCAAGAGAGAAAATAAGGGGGGGGGGGAGAGGGGAGGAAAAAAAAGGCCCACACGCTCTCTTTGCTCCACTGATCTGTTGTTTGGGGAAGGCTATCTGCCCATACACAGCCCCTTGGCCATCTGGGCCATGAAGAGCCCTCAATCCCAGCCCTGAATGGTAATTGTCTCAGAGAGCACCCTCACAGGCATTTCAGGCAGTGGGGCTTATTAAAATCCTGAAGGGCAGTAATCCCTGAATGCCACTAAAAAGATCTCCAGCTGCTACCATTTATGAAGTGGGCTTGACAAGAGAGAGAAAAGGAGAGGGAGCGGGGGGGAGGGAGAGAGGGAGGGAGAGAAAGGAAAAGAAGAATTTAGAAGAGGAAAGCTATCCAAATAGGGCCCCCATCAGAAGAGTCACGTTTTATCAGCTTAGGCT
This sequence comes from Ifrita kowaldi, assembly GCA_013398055.1. Lineage (NCBI taxonomy): Eukaryota > Metazoa > Chordata > Aves > Passeriformes > Cinclosomatidae > Ifrita > Ifrita kowaldi. Next base: position 559,302 of record VZRS01013131.1, on the reverse strand, counting down.
TTCTTGCTCCAGTTCCCAAAGGTATCTCCATCCAAACCTACATTATGTCTTCCTTTTACTTGCTCCTGGCGGGGTGTGGGGGGAATGCATCATGAACACATGCTTACAGAAGATCTAAAATGAGGTAGGAAAAAGAAAGAAGGCGGGCAGGTGAGGGAGCCATAAGCAGAACTGAAGTCTGCCTTTTCCCAGCCGGTATGAAGAAAATGCCTAGATGTGAAAGCATTCAAAAATGGTTTTCTCGTATGTGTGTATCTCTCCCCCAGTAATTCTGAAAAGGTCTTTTCATCTCATTAGGTTAAGCTGATTAATAAAAATTCAGCAGTTTGCCCATTGCTTCTTCAGAAGTGGTGAAGCAAGTTGAAAGATGCAGGCGGAAGGTTTTTGTGTTTGAGACAATAAGTGGGGTGACTTCTTAAATCCTTCGTTGTCATCCTCCGTTAGAGATAAATAGACACCTTGGCTCAAATTCTTCAAACAAACACTACATTGCTACACTTCTTTATTTTCTATTAACCTTCATGAAAAGCTTTAACCCTTCCAAAGAGCAGGGATTTTTGTGTGTGTGTTTTGCAATTCACCAAGTAAGTGAAAGCTTTCTCTCATTTCAGCAATTATTTAGACAAGCTGTTGAAAAGGCATTCTTGAACACCTATGTCAAATAGAGAGGCTGTGGGAAATTAAGAATATGAGCTGGCCAATTGCTATATTTTAGTAAGAAAATGCACTCAAAACTGAAGGTGAATGTGCAATTTGCATTTCTTCAGAAACTGCTATAATTTAAATAGGGTTTTAAAAAATATTGTAGTGGCCAGAATTTTAAAATTCCGCATTAATAAAATTGAAAGCCTATGAATTAATGTAATTCATAATCTAGAGCCCTAAGGATAAAATGACACATCTGTTCACTAGCAAAAATTTATAAATTTTGCATTTTGAGGCATTATATTTGCAAAATCCATTTCTGAAAATAAGTGTTTTTTCCAAGCATGTCAGAGGTTGATTGCTCAAGTAAAAGATCAAATTTAAAAATCAAACCATTTCTGTTTCCTGATTATTCATGACAGAGCCTATTATAAATTTTAAGTTTCTTTAAACTATTGATGCACAAGCATCAAAATATCTTAGCAAACACATATAAAACCAGTCCTTCAGAATTTCATAGCCTTTTAAAACAATGCAATATCACCAGACTTTAGAGAGATGACTGAACAGACAGGCACTTAAATGACATGTTCAAAGTATTTTAACAGATGTGGGACCAGAATTTCATTATTTTTTTCTAAAAATGTGACCAATTAGATTAAATCTCATGCATAAGTGTATACATATATAAGTCTGTGTCACTTTTTTTAATTCTCCATTAAGGCAGAGTGATAGACCAGATATCATGAATCTTATCTACTGAAACTTGCACAGATCATTGTAAAACTTGTGCCAATTTTGATACTCCGTGAGTCAGAGTAACTGCAGGTTTTAGAGAGAATTCTCAGGTCAAATCAGCGAGTATCCTCACTAGCATTTGCTTTTTAAGTATGCTTTAGGCTTGTACATAACATGCACAGAGATAAAACAACCATTTTCATGTTCTGTTTACGAAAATGACAGAGAACTAGGTTGTTCTGAACTTTTAGTTCAGATAAGAGATTATAAATTACAATGGAGACCTTCCCAACCCTGTTAGGTTCATATTTCATTATGCCCTTTTCATACAACCATTCTAAAACTTCACAAAAGGGTACGTTATTATGCAAAAGAAAATGTCCATGCTAGCTGTAGACTCTAGAGAAGCAAATTTTAATGCTTAAAAAAAACCTTCACTGATGCCTCCTAAATTTTTCTGGCTGTAAAATCCGAATTATAATATTGAAATTGTTACTTTACATGAGAAACAGGGAAGTAACAGATACACACAAACGTGAAGAATATGGAAAAATAGAAGGAAAATGACTTAGACATAACTGCTTGGCAACAACTGCTTGTATTTAATTGATTTAATTAATAGAAATATGAAATATACATTCAGGATATATATCCATGTCATCAGTGCGGGCAAAAGCAGCAAGTCCAATAATCCTTCCCAAGAGTAATTACATGCATCACAATAAGAATATACACCTGTATATTATCCTGAATTCCTTGTCCTGAAATATAACAATGAAACCCAGTACTGGACTGTCAAGAAACAAAATTATTTTGCCCACCCACAGTACCATTGCTTGCTATTGTTTCTGACTAATCAAGCTAAGTTAAGGTTAGTTGCTCTAAACCTCATTCTTACATTTCTCATTAGTCACAAATGAACAAGTCAATGCAGAACCTGATTAACAAATACAAAAAATCATAAAATTCAACTCCTTTCTGAAGCTGTAACACGGGCAAAGATACAGTAACTGTGTTCAGTTAGGAGGCTGTGTACATCCATCATTCATCTATCCAAAGCAGGGAACTAGCTGGGCACAAACCCTGTGCCCTGGGAGAACAATTTACCATTTTTTGTGATTTCAATTAATTCACTGAAAGGCCAAACCGCCATAGGAAAAGGGCTGCACCAAAAATAAACCAAAAAAACAAACAGGAAACTGCTTACAGTGAAGCTGAACTGAAAATCAGCACCTGCAGATGATGAGGGGTTTTCTTCCTTTGTTCTCAACAAAGATCTTTTCCGATGTGAAAGGTGTGAACTGTTAGCAGAGCACGAGGCAATGTAACTTATCCATTGCTTCAGTCCTCGTGGAGACAGAGACACTTCTAACAGGTCATTGTACAATTTCTGCTCTTTGCAAACTGCTACTGTAAAATAAAACACTCTTGAGAAGATTTTTTTTGAGAAACAGCACTCCTCCCAGCCCCTACAGCATTTTAACTGAGGTCCTTTTAAGAAAACCCTAACAGAATTAGATTTTTTTTAAAAAATTAAATGAAAAGATTGCAATAAATTCATTCAATTTTGTAGTAACATATGTCCATTATAAAATTTTGTTATTGCAAAATAGGAAAGGTAAATGTAGACCTTTTAAGAGAAACAGTGAGCATGACTTTATATGAAAGAGAGTATTTTGCACTAATATGGCACAGTTATTGTACTTATTTGAAATTCGGGTAAATGTTACAGAATAACAGAATCAAAAAAGTATGTAGAAAATAAATGCAACTCAGTGTGCAATAATAAGTACCAATAACTATCTGTTTTTCAAACTGACCTGCTAGGATGGGAAAACAGCTGGTTAGAAGAGTAAAAAATAAAGCTGCATTATGGAGCTGTGAGGCAAATGCAGCATTGCAGAGATAAAAAATGTAAGACTTGTAAGCTTTCTAGAAAACTCATGGTTACAGTTGAAATTTTAGCTAGAATAGTGAGGGAGTACCATTTTGATTTTTTCTTTTTAGCGTGAGACTGACAAAAACATCACAAGTACATTTGATTGGTCTTTCTATTTTAGTAAATGCCAGTCAATTCACAAAATAATGTCATTTAGAAGAGTTAATTTGGCAAGTACAAAGAAACAATATGTACTTTTCCAAGTTTAACAATAAACCATTCCAAAATGCAGCCATTTTACGCTCTGTCATATACACATGCTTTAAGGTTAAAATAAAGATCTTAAAGAGCTTATGGAACAGAGAATTGTTCTGATTATTGCAGAAGAAGCAACTCTGAATTTTCCTGTCTGTAAAGTATGGATCATACTATAAAATTGTTTTGGTAGTTGAGGAAGGGAGGCATAAAACCAAATGAGAACAGTATTTTAAAAAAAAAAAAAAAAGGAAAGAAAAGTGAAAAGTGGCCCAGACAAGGGCCTCGCTTGTTTCCTTATACAGGCTGTATTGGAAATCACTTTGTATTTCAGGCATACACAAAAATTCTTTTTAAGGATGTTTAACTTTTTCAGGTTGGTGTTTGTGATGCATTGTTTATAAGTAAAATATATTTTCCAGCTGTTGCTTTAAAATTCAAGGCAGAACAAAACCTAAGATACGGTTAAAACTGGAAAAGACGATGTAAATTTGTTAAGGGTTTAAAATACTTGTTCAAAGGAACACAGATTCACTGCAGGAAAAATAATCATAATAATCAAAAACCTTCTGCTTTTGTATATAACTACAAATGCCCTCAACTGCGCTTTTCTGTCTTCGAAATGGATAAAGGATCTTGAACAGGACCTGACTATCAGCATTTATTATTTACATAGGGTATGCTTCTCATTAGGGGGAAAAAGGATAAAAATATTTGTGGTGGGGTGACTACACAACACTTAAACCAAATAGATTTAATACCTCCAAGCATTCTAGACACCAAATAAGGCAATCTCTAATAAAATTCTGGTAAACTAAAATTTCAGTCACATTGTTCCACAGCAGTTTACAATAATGTGTCACCTGCCTATCAAAAGTCATCTTTTTCCACTTAGAAAAAAGATGCTCTCTATCAACTTCAAAAACGACACCTTTGCTAGTTTAAAGCTCTGAACTTCAAGTTTCTCATCAAGAGCATTTTTATATTTTAGGTAATTCCCATCCTTGTCTCAACTTCTTCTGCCCCACCCATGGAGACTGGGTTTCTTCCTGCTACAGTGCTGCTGGAGGGTGCAAGCAAAACACAGTGCAGACTCGTTGTTAGCACACTGTCAAGCACTTCTCCTTCTTAGATAAAGGACTAGTGCAGTAACAAGACAATCCTATTCCCGTCTGAGGTGAAGTAAACAGAATTTGCTTTTATACGGATCCTTTCATATTCAAAATATCCCAATATGCTTTACAATAATGAGATAGATATACTGTCATTTCCATAGTCTGAAATGCAGAGGGCAGGCCTTTGTCTTGCAAGTTGGAATAAAAGGAGGTCATGGGTCCTTTGAAGTTTCCTTACATCATCTAGACTGAAGGACAGGATGGAATGGAGAACATAACTGAGACCAAATAGAAAGGGAGGAGGGCAGGTGACCATTGTGAAATAAATGTGTGAGACATCTCTTTCATCATATTTAAGGAGCATGGATCCAGAAGCAAAAATTAATCAGCAGAGAAAGATTTTTTTTTTTTTTTTTAAGACTGGCAGCAGGTACAATGCTAATCCTGTTTTTTCTTTGAAGGCTTTTCTTGGGCAGGAAGGGAGGGAGGGAGCTAGGAAGCCTGGCGAGATGAATTCTACTTTCATCACAGCAAGCCAGGATCTATATGCATACAGAGATTCAGTTCAGGTGAATGTAATGTAGTAGGCTGTACTACCCGCCCACTCAACAGAAGAACTCATCCAATAATGAGATGAAATATCCTGGCAAACAAGAATTTTAAAGGAACTTAGGAAGGAATGCTTTTAAGGAAAACAGAAAGGAAACAGGAAAGTACAAACAGATCAGACAGCTCCCCACTGCACCTTAAAGAAAGGGTCCATCACCCACCCGGCACTGGCTGGCAGAAGCTTCTCCAATGAGGATGAACTGGCCAAGGAAAGCACAACAATCTGCAGCCTGTGTTTATTGCCAAGCTGAGTTTCCAAATGAATTAATAAAAAATGGTAGCCTAATTAAACTCCATCCTCTGCATTTTGTCTTTCTTCTGTACAGCCAAGTAACAGCTACATGGAACAGAACAGCAGTGGTTAAACTCTCCCAAATACTTCATCCATCACTGCTTTGACGAGAGCCTCAAACTGTGAGGCAGCAAGAGCTGCCCAGTAATCCACCTTTATTGCTTACTTGTTCACAAAGGATTGAAGAATCTTTGGGAGGAACCACCCCTTAAAGCAAAAAATTTGTACCTCTCCTCCACATCCCACCTACATGATATTAGAGCTGTGTCCATCTAGCACCTCACACAGAAAGAGGATGGTTTTGGACACTCCACCTCCACAAAGCTTTATGCAAGACATATGCCTACTTTATGCACAAAGTCTTTGCCCCTTTCCTGTTGGAGGCTTCCGTTCCCTCAGCACTGAGCAGTTACGCCTTTAGCTGTGTGCAGTTTAATCTCCCCCACTGCCTTTCTTCTTCTCCTAACACTTGCATACTTTAGCCTTGGCTATGGAGTGCTGACTAAGAAGGAACAATAGGCGCCTTTCAAGTCTTCAGAGTGAGCTTTGAGCAGGGCTCTGCTCAAGGACCCAATCAATATTTACTGCAGTTTCAAGCCACAGTTTCACGGCTCCTTCCAGGCAGAACACACTAGCTGGGAACCCCTAGACCTTCCCTGATTTTATTCTAACAAGGTGAAATTAAAGGGATAAACAGATTACAAACAAAAGTATTTTTTCTTGGAAATACTCATGGTCACAGAACAAAAAGGAAAAAAGGAAAAGGGAAGGGGGACAAGACAGACAAAAGAACACTCTACAATACAACAACTTATGTTTGAAGAGTAATCAGCCACGTATAATTAGAAAAGTAGTTTTTCCCCTAAAGCTGATTAGCAAAGTTTGAAAATCACACATCAGGGTAGCTACTACATGCAAATCCATTTAAAGTGATGCAAGTAAATGAAGTTTGCAAAGAAACCCCACCTCATCAGCTATCTGAAGCTCTCATTCTCTTTGCAACACCTAGGCCATAGCATGACCACAACCTGCAGCAATGTATCCTTTTCCACAACTACAACATCCTGAAGTTTAAAAATCATAGGTAAGAAACACATTTTGAGCTTATCAAGTGAACAAAGACAGAAAAAAAGGTTAAGAACTTTTATCACATTAAGAACCAAAGTCATATGCAAGATGCAAATACTTGTATCCAAAAAAATGGATGCTTCACAAGTAATGACAGTATAATTAAAGGTTTTTAAATACTTTTTTTCACTAAAATTTCAGGACTATTTTTCTTTTTGTACTGCATTCACACTTCTGTAGAAGTATTCACCTGTTTCTAGAAGCTTGCAGAATTGCAGCAAAACCAACAAAATTAAAAGACGTGCTCCGGCAGAAAATTGAGGTTTCAATTTAGAGAATCTCCCCCACTTCTTATTTAGCATCTCCTCTTACTCTCCATAGCAATCCATCTGATACAAAAAAAAACCTCCCAAAAATCACATTTCTGACAGTAAAATACAACTGGACTGACAATCATAATTTACCTGCTCAAACTGAAAGGCAGCTATATGATTTTTTGTTTAGAGTAGTTGGAGTCCTGTCTGAACATGCTCTCTCATGTTAGATTCCACTGAAAGTTTTGAGTCAAAGAGTCTGACAAGATACTCTTAAAGCAGGAAAAATTACAGCTTTAGCTTCAGATGTGTCAGGATGTTTTGAAAAAAAACCATTTTATGTCAGCCCTATGGTTAAAGGGCATCAACAGCAGAACAGATGCATCTTTCCACCTTGCATGTTCAATTTTCAGATGCATGCAGTTTTGATTGTTCAAGCTGCTCCATTGGCGAATGTTGCATTATCATCATGGCATTTGTTTGATTTTAAAAATTTGTCAACATCTGATGGAATTTCCAATTTCACTACTCTCACTTTAAGGAAATTTAAGAAAACTTACAAGGATGAAAGTATAAAAACACAGTAAAATTAAAGGAAGTCACAAACACACCTACTACAGATGTAAGACTCCTGAGTAAATAAGAAATCTTTGTTTATGAAACAGAGTTCAAAATAATAAGGTTATGAGGCTTCCAAGTCCCAAATAAGTCGGGGCACTTTTATACCATGTTCAAATTGTAACAACTGTCTCTTACCCATCTTTTAAATTACCTTCTACTAACCTCATATGCAAGGTGAAAATTTCAATTAATATATGAATAAATAAGTTGTACAAAATAAATGTGTAACCATGCTCAAAACTGTAGTTTGATAAGGAGTAAACATTCAGTAAACAACAACCAAAATAAAAGGTAAAATCAATGGGCTTTGCAAAAGTGGTAAATGAAAACACAGGGTAAAAATTTTTAGAGAGATTTAGTCATGTTCTACTTTTCAAAACGTCTTAGGATTACTAGTAATGTTTTTGAAATTTAGAGAGCAATAAAAAAAGAGAATGAGACGTGGTGAAGTACAGTCAACTGAGTAGTTAATACTTTATTCTCTTCTACTACTGCGACTTAAAAAAATAAAAGAACATTCAGTAAACTCAATGAAAACTTCATGCAAATATAGCATAGCATCTGGTCAGAGTATGTTACCACGCCATTTCTTTTACTCTATGTTCATTAGATAAATACTGCAGAGTACTACTTACAGTTTATTCCCAATCACTTGTTAAGGGAACATTTCAGAAGAAGTAGTTAGTTATCCCATTTTATCATAAATCAGGATACGCTGTATTAATGAGATAGTTTCTCAACTGGCAAGTAGTGTTTGTGTAAACAACATTCTTTCCTCTGATACATTATTTAAATAAAAGCATTGCTGCACTCATACCAACTAGAGTAGCTGGGAGTGCAGGAAATGTTCTTCCTAAAATCTATGAATTTATCTTGAGAAATTAGTATTTCTCTTCCTTCTCAAAGGTGGGAGTGTTTAGCAGACCAAAACCAATAATAAATCTATCCCTAACAGGAATCTCAAGTAACAGTATTAGTGTCTAGAAAACTGGAAACCACAGAACCTTTTCAGCTGGCTACATCACATACCAAGACTCATTTTGTCTCTGACATATCCATTACATTGTGGAATGCAGACAACATTGTGTCTTAAGCATAAGAAAAGAATCTGAAAGAAAACTGTTAATTCAGGAAGACTGCGTTAAACCTACTGATACTAAGTCTAAAATTAAGTCTTGTATGCATCCACTATAATAGCATTATGAAGTAAATGAGCATGCAAACACAAAGAAGAAGCAATCATTCCTCTGTCATACATTAAAAAAACAAGTACAGAAATCCTAATTGGGCACTGCAATGATCTGATTCACTCAGAGAAGTTACAAAGGCAAAATTGCTTTCATCAGTAACAATACATTACCTCCAAACTCCACACCTAAAATTAAGTGCTTAGGAAAGTCTTCCAAATGCTTTGTTCTGAAGAAGGCCATTATATGAGCACTAAATCAAGACAGCTAGTACGGAAAATGGAAAACGGAGATTTCTTTTTACAGTAAGCTATAAAATGCAGTTCAGTCAGACACAGGATCTGAAAAAGTAATAATAAAGCGATGCTGTAAATCACTAAAAAAACTTACTTTTTTTTTTTTTAAAGCTAACTATCATGCTTTGGAGTAGAAGCACTGAATGTGGAGATTCTCCTAATAAAGTGTTCTTTGCACTTTAAAAGTAAGTAATTTTTTGAAAAGTAAGTTTTATATAATTGAGATACAGAGAAAGGGTTTGCTTGGAATTTGAATGCAGTGAATAGCCATGATATAATGACATGCAAGTACAATCTACCTCTGTAATTAATTTTCCTTCTTCACCCACACTGTCACTTGTTATGATAATGTGAATCTTAACCTTAATGAGAAATTTCATACCACCTTGATTAAAGATACTGCAAATAACAACATTCTTTTTATTTTGGTTTTATTTAAATAAAGAATCTCTTTATACTCTCAAAACCCTCAACCCTTCTGCTAATGAAGTTCCCATCTACAACAGAGATTTTTAGGGACTGATTTACATGTCATGTTTTTAAGTAAGGATTATGCTATTATGTGTATTACAAAATGATCGTGCTCTGCAGAAACTGTTCTTTTTTTCTAAAGGCAGTCTGTCTGAGGACTTTTTAAGGTGTAAGTTCCTCAATAAAATTGTGTGTGCACTCTTTTACAACATTTGTGAATTTACACAAAAAGTTATTAAACACTCACAAGACACTTTTGAAATATAATTTAAAAATCAACACATAAAATGTTCAAAGATTTCCAGAAACATTGCAGGCAACTCCCTACAAATACATGCAAGCAGTATTAAACTGGGCCCAATGTCTTACAACGGGATCTACCAACACAGAGACAACAAAACACAACCAAATTTCAAACATGAATGACGGATACAGTTTAAAAATTAGAATTGGAATTTTTTGCAAGACTCTATTTTACTGAAAAGAAGTTTATTTCATCAATACGTATCTTCTCAAATTTAACTGGGCCACATTTCCTTAAAGATGTATCTTCCTCTCATCATGCTCTGTCTCACAGCTGCTAGACAAGAGCAAGTCCACTGTAAACCAAGAAAAATGTAATACTTGATACTCCGTGAAATGAAAATGCATAAGAATAATTTCTTCCTCAGCAATTCCAAACTACAGGGACATACAACACAACAGGAATAACTGCTCATCATTTTGGTAAACCAGTAATAAATTACATGGCTTATATATTAAAGACTTTATTTTTACACAGAGAAGTTATATTCTCCAGGGAGTCCTCTTTTGTAGAAGGCTATTATTCTAATTTCTAGGAAACAGAGACTTCTTTCCTGAATACAGTGATTCAGTTATTTCCGTGAGGGAATCATTCCATCCTATTTGGACATTCACAAGATCCACTCAGTCTGTAAGGAGTATCTCACCAAGAAGAGAACCATATATTGCATATACTGCGTTGGAAAACACAAAACGCAAGTATCCCAGTGGTGTAATACTATACCTGATTTATTTTACCTTCATGATCTTAAATTAATTTTTTTTGAACATACCAAACCATACTACACTACATGGGGCATTCAACACCTCAGAGTTTCACTAATGTCTCTCTATCTGCTAACCACATATGATAAGCCAATTCTCACTTTTGAAACGGCTGAGAGCAAAACACTACTCATTCAACCATGTTTGCTTTTACCCTTTTCCATTCCCAAGGGTAGAGATCCCAAGTCTGCAAAAACTGTTCAAAAACATTTTACTCTAGAACTTCCATGAACCCAAGCAGACAAAGACCCACAGAGTTCTACAGTTCCACACTGCTGTGCCCCCTCACTAGATTCAATTCACACAGATTGTGCAGCCTCACAAAAACTGACAAGCCTAACTACTGAAACTCATGTTCAGGAGAACTACACCAGAAAATCATCAATACAGGGCCTAAATCAACTCCCATCCAAAGTAGTTCAAAAATCTTTTTGTGTTAATAAGTTGGATACAAATACGTCCAAAAACTGCAATAAAATCCAATAGATAGAGTATTAAAAGAAAAAATCATACCATGCAGTGTCTGTCGAGGCATACAGTGCAATTAAATAGACAGACTTCCATTCCTCATTACTACCCAACAGCAGTGACTGACGACTTCTACTTTTAAACACAAGGATATGCATGTAAACAATTTTCCTTAATCAATTTTAAGGGACCATTTTTTTGGAAAGTATTTAAGAACTTACATGTGAAATAAAAGCTGAAATAAAATCTAAGGCAGTTAGGTAGTCTCAGAAATCCCACATGGCTGCTGTGTGCAACTCTTGGTACCTAAATATATTCAAAATTCTGGTTTTGAGGATATATTCTTTCTAAATCAGTGGCCTAAAAGAATGCTTAAATAAATTGCTCATTTTTCAGGCTGAAAAAGAAAAAATAGTAAATACTAGTGTGAAGGCACAACTTCACTCTTTCAATGTCTTTAAGAACAGCATTTAAGATAATTCACATTACAATTATGCATTTAAGCTTACATTTGGAAATATGTGTGCAAGGATAAACGGAACAAGCACACATTTCATTGAAATCACTAATGCAGTACGCCAAAATCCTGGCCTGATTTCACTTAAGATAACCCACACGCTATGGGCTGGAAACAGAAGAAAAAGTGAACATGCAAACTAGCTGCTTTCACTCAGCTTTTTTCTAGTCCAGTTTACTATGCAAGGCACAAGCAAAAGCATACAAAAGATGATTCCCACCCATTTAATAAATGAAGACAAATACTGGTCTTGATGGCAGCAATTTTATTGGAAAGCTCAGTTCACCAGAAAGTGTGCAAGACAGAATGAGAGAAAGGCAAATGTGGCTCAAAAGCAACGGGAAAAGTGTATGCAAGTCGGACATAAGTGAAGGGACAAATATAACCCTAGAATTAAAATCTTTAGAATAAAGAATAATAATCTTCCAAGTAAATATGACTTCACTAGGACGGAATTTCCCCAATTAGGCATTGTATATATATAATTTTTATATCTATATATATATATATACACACACACACATATATATATATAATTATTAGGCACACACTTCCCATGTTCTTTGCCCCCAAAAGCTGAGCTGACAATGGTGACAGCAGAGTGTGTAATTAGTTTTTATTGTTCCCCTGACAGCCATAGCTCTGCAAGGACCCCTTGCCTTTTCCATTGTAAATGTTATGGAAAAATACACTAATGACAGGCATTTAATTATGGGCACAGCGACCATGATGGGAGCTGTGCCAAAAGTGATTGGCAGCTTTGGATATCAGATATTCACAGCAATGGTTCTTTTTCTATCATACCTTGTAATCCAGATTACAGATTATGAAGATAGAAGTTTTTTAAAACATCTTTTCTAAAGCCTTGGTTGTTGTCTAGAGATATTAATTACCACAAACAGACAGAAAAAGACTGAAAAAATCAACAAAATGTTTAAATTTTTTTTGTTAGTAGCATGAAGTTTTTTGAAAGAGGTCTATCCACTGACAAAGCCATCAATATAAAAGAAATCCCCACTGACTCCAGCACATAGCTGACTTTTTTTTTAATTACACATAGTTGCAAACAAAGAGATGCTACACCCTCTTAACATATCTTTATTCAGTATTTACAATAAACTGTTCCACATTCAGCTGTAGTTGCTGAGGTGCTTTTTCGCCTGATTAATTAGCAATTGGGAGACACGCTTTTTGGCAGCTTTTGTATCCCTATTATTTCTTTTGCTTTGGCACAAAAACTCCATTTTGAGAGCACCAGTATTTGTACTGTACCCCACTTAGTGATGGATCACTAATTTTTAATAAACTAAGTCCTATGCGCACAGCAAAATGATGTAAAAGTGTATTGGAGCAATAACTGTAAACAAATAATAAAGAAATAAATAAATACGTGGGCCAGGGGTAAGAGCTGTTGCAGCACATAAAATATTGGGTCTTTTCCAGACTATACATGGAAAGCCTATCCAAGAGATCACATGTAATCTTAAGACATTGGTCTGAATTGGCTTTTAGCTGCTTGATCCAAATCTCTGCCTTTATCTTTAAAAAGCAACCAGCTAATGTGGATGCGCAATTTCCTTGAAGAATGCTATATCTGAATGTTCCTTCACTGTTTCTCATCCCTCCCCCACGACCAGATGAATGAAATTACTCTGTGAAGCAGATTTCTGTGAAGAATGACCACACAATTCTGGACCAAACGGTTCTAAGTCTATGTAGCAGTCACAAATCCCTGGCTAAGCCGAACAAAGCAACATTATTCCATAGTGGTAAGTTTGGGAATATAAAAGTGAAGCTGTCTGGCTCTAAAGTGGTAACTTACAAATAGCTGCAGAATCACTGTTGGCTGTCCATCCCCCATCCAGCTGGCTCTCATATCAGTGACTTCAAAAATGCAGTTTGCCATTATGGTGGCTTAAGGCACTTTGTGCGCCAGTGCAATGACCATGCTGTGTGTGTGTGTCAGAAGGTCAATACTTTCAAATTCCAGAGTCTCTCTTTATTTCCTTCTTTTCTGGAAACAATAGGAAAGAGGGCAGGATTGATAGCTCCTACTTTGTTAACTTCTGCTCACCAAATGCCCTGCCTATATGAATACATAACTATTTTTTGAAAAATCTGATTAGACATCAAATAAAGAGAGGGAGGGGAGAAACCACAACTACCAAACAAAAACCCAATGCAGCTGTTTTTCCTGCTCATTAACAGCATTAATTGGTAAATTTTCTTGCAACAACTTTTAACAATTGCAGGAGACCCAACATCATTAAATCTGCTAGAAGTCTTTACCTAATGCTGATGAATTAGCATTGAAGACTGACAACTGTGCTACAAAAATCACCATCAAAATTAGCAGTAAGTAAAATAAAATAATTGCTTTGTCTCCTCACCAAAAAAAAAA
>VZRS01013131.1:394850-534384 GCA_013398055.1 Ifrita kowaldi | reverse complement strand
CGGCCAATCCAAGAAATATAGTGGCGTGGAAACCAAGGAGATGAAAGTAAAAAAAAATTGTTTTATGAGAGGGCGTGGAGGAAAGCAAAATCTCGGAGAAGTGCAAAATCAAGCCTGCAAACTCCTCTGATGATGCTGGTCTTGGCTCGCCTCTCCTTCTCGGGGAGCGAATGGAGCGATAAGGCGAGGTGCGGAAATCTCCTGATTCAGCCTCCCGGAGCCTCTCTGAGATAAAGCAGGGTCCAGTCCCGTGAACATCAACTTCTGCGGAAGGACAAAACAGTTTGAAAGAGCAGGGAGGGGGTGAGAGAAAAAGAATCCACCCCTCAGATGGCTACATAAGGAGATCGGAAAAAAAACCCCAACCACCCCAGATCTTCTCGGTCTTGCCCAACAGCTGCTCCCCTTTTCCCTCTGAAGCAGCAGCAAGAGCAGCAAGGAAAAATATACCACGCCAGCAGGCAAATAAATAAACTTGAATGCAGCGGCAGGCAGGGAGGGATCGTAAAGAGCGACGAGGATTGGAGGGGCAAAAGTCAGCTCTGAAAAAAAAAAAAATTGCTTTATGGGAGGAAAAAAATCTTTAAACAGTCACGCCCCCTTTTGCAATGACCGGTCCCTTCACTGCGTGTAAATCCGACATCAGCAACCTGGAAAAGCTAGGAGCCTGGCGTGCTGAGCTGTCTCTGTGCATGCGTGTGTGCGACAGGCAGCCGCAGAGATCTATGCGCGGTATAGCGAGGTCCGCACGCACACAAACACACACACTCGCATACATACATGCACACGCGAGGGTCCGATCGGGCGCCGGTGTGCGCGAGGGATGAAGGCGAGGAGGAGGTGCAGGCAGCCAGCTCCAAGCACGGGCGCTGCTGCTTGATCATGTGGGATTTTTGCATGCAGTTTACTTGGGAAAGGGGGGGATTTGCCGGCGCAGCCAGTCAGGACACAGCCTGCTGTTTGCTTACAGATTCCCTATTTTTTTTTCTCTTTCCCCCTTTTTTTTTTTCCGTTTTTTTTTTTTTTACACCTCGACCTGATTGGCTTGCAACACGAGAAGGGAGGCGTCGTCCCGAGCTTCTCCTCCTCCGTGCCAAAAAAATACCCAACCCCACCTTCTGGAAACCTGACTAATTGAATTACTAAGACCTCGGAGTGGTTCCTGTGCAGCCTTACTGCTAAAGGTAACCATTTCAACGCCGGATGCTGCGACAGGCNGAGCGGCGGCGCAGCGCGGGCGGAGCGGCGGCCGCATCCTGCGCGGGGCTCGGCTCTGCCGCGGCGATGCTTGCTGGGCTGCTCATTTCCCTGTGGTTTTCCTCAGCGTGGAGAAGGACATTGAGGGTTAATCTTTACCGATCGCATCACCCAAACTGCCCGCGATTTCTGCTCTTCGCCCCCCGCTCGGAAGTTAGTGAAGCGAAGGAGCGTGGGCTGGAGTTACAAAGAAACAATCAAACCCCTTGGGTTTGTCTTTTTTAATTTTTTGGGGTATGTTTTTAGTTTGTATGTGGGTTTTTTGTTTGCTTATTTTGTTTTGTTTTGTTTTTAGCGAAATATTTTACGGTTTTCAAAGCTTTACTATTAAAAGCTGAAAAACTTGTCTCCCTATGGTCTTCAGCGTTGTTTACTGTATGTTGACATCTGTAGATTAGTGTTAGTAGGGTACAAAGTACATCAGCCAAGTAAATGACCCAGGTACAACAGGCACCGTATACCCAAACTCGGTACATTCCTTTTCATTAAAAGAAGCCCAGCAATTCCGATTTTTTGCCATCTTTGAACTGAGTTCTTTTAATAGGCATAGGCATATCCAATATTTCCTTAGTCTTTTTTGTCCAGCACAGAGATGTAGAAATCACTGCCATTGTAGGAAGTAGAATAAATAACGCTTTTTCCCCCAAAGAATCTCTTCAGACACATTTGTAAGAAAAGTTCAATTTTTTTTCCTCTTTGTTCTCCTTTTGAGAAGTATCACAGGGAAGGAGCAAGGGGTCATNCCCCCCCCGCCACGACAAACAGTGTGCCGAGAAATTCCACCGAAACAGCAAACTCCTTCCCCGCGTTCCCCCCGCGGCGGGGCTCGGCACGCTCGCCCCGGGCGACGCGCGGCAGCGCCGGCCCCGCACACCGCAGCGCTGCGGANCTCAGCGTGGAGAAGGACATTGAGGGTTAATCTTTACCGATCGCATCACCCAAACTGCCCGCGATTTCTGCTCTTCGCCCCCCGCTCGGAAGTTAGTGAAGCGAAGGAGCGTGGGCTGGAGTTACAAAGAAACAATCAAACCCCTTGGGTTTGTCTTTTTTAATTTTTTGGGGTATGTTTTTAGTTTGTATGTGGGTTTTTTGTTTGCTTATTTTGTTTTGTTTTGTTTTTAGCGAAATATTTTACGGTTTTCAAAGCTTTACTATTAAAAGCTGAAAAACTTGTCTCCCTATGGTCTTCAGCGTTGTTTACTGTATGTTGACATCTGTAGATTAGTGTTAGTAGGGTACAAAGTACATCAGCCAAGTAAATGACCCAGGTACAACAGGCACCGTATACCCAAACTCGGTACATTCCTTTTCATTAAAAGAAGCCCAGCAATTCCGATTTTTTGCCATCTTTGAACTGAGTTCTTTTAATAGGCATAGGCATATCCAATATTTCCTTAGTCTTTTTTGTCCAGCACAGAGATGTAGAAATCACTGCCATTGTAGGAAGTAGAATAAATAACGCTTTTTCCCCCAAAGAATCTCTTCAGACACATTTGTAAGAAAAGTTCAATTTTTTTTCCTCTTTGTTCTCCTTTTGAGAAGTATCACAGGGAAGGAGCAAGGGGTCATTTTGTACAACTTAAAATACATTTTAATAGCAGAGTCAGATCTTAATCCAGTATATAAAATGTCCTTCCAGGACTGCAATTATTGGGGTTTTTTTTAACACATACAAATCTGTGAAAAGAAGGCAAACTAATAATAATTGGGGGAAGAAAACCCAAAAAAGACTAACAATAGCAGGAGTATATCCTTTGTCCCTGCTTTACTTAGCAAGTAAGCTGTAGGTGGCTGTATCTTAGTAGTTTATAAGCAATGTAGAGATATAAATTCTTTGGACTGAAGATGTAAATTAATTCCATGAGTAAAACAAAGTACCAGTTTAATAAAGAGAAAGTAAGACATTTTTTTAACATCATAACGGGTTCACAGAACTGATCAAATATGCAGTACCCAGGAACACGCCAGCTTCTAGCCCACTCTCCATTTTCATGATTACATGATTACACAATTATTGATGGCACAGTTGTAAAATGCTTCTGTGTACCAATGGCCCCTGGCATTAGCATTCATTAGGCAGAAAGGTAAAGACTGTTAACAAGTGATTCAGCACCGGTGAAACTATTTTGAATACAGTGTTTAGAAAAATTAGTATGTGTGCAGAGTGGGTGTCTGGAACTGCCTCTGACCAGCCTGTGTAGCTGCCCCTGGATCTTCAGCTCCTCAACACAAACAAACCTTTACCATCCACTGCAGAGCCTGTACTTTCTCTGTGGCTGCACAGAATTCCTGTGGCT
Organism: Ifrita kowaldi; assembly: GCA_013398055.1. Lineage (NCBI taxonomy): Eukaryota > Metazoa > Chordata > Aves > Passeriformes > Cinclosomatidae > Ifrita > Ifrita kowaldi. The sequence goes on along the minus strand of VZRS01013131.1, from coordinate 530,830 downwards.
TGATGTGCTGTGCTGCAGTCACTACCTTAATTGATCATATAGCTCAAAATAATTAAACTAAGCACAGCCTAAGACTTTGTCTGAGGGAAAAAGTGATGTTTCTGTAGATTTTCTGTCTTTGCTGATTGCCATTAACAATGCACATTATTTGTATCATTGTCCAGCAATTCTTGGTATCTTGAACAGATACAAATGACTTACAGCGTTACAATGTAGGTGGAGTTGTTAAAATATAATTTAAGTCCCTGGCTTTGCCATTCAGAGATCCTTTGTCACTCATAAAACAGAAAATAGAAAATATATCTGTGCATTATCCCTATAGCTCATAGTATGTATGATTGTAGTATGTATCCCTATACATATGTAGGGATGTATATCCCTATATATATGTAGTATGATTGCAGTATGTATCCCTGTACATCATCGTATGTGTGATTTTTATCTCCTGCAAATTTGAGCAGTGTTTTAGGAGTAAAACTAACTGGTAGGACCCAATCCACCTTTTCCTGACATGAACTCCAGTGACTTTAAAGACATTCAACAGGCAAATATCATGGGCTTTTTCCTTTTGTTACAACCCAGAGAATTAAGAAAAGCCCATTCTGGAAAAAAGGATGCATACTGCAAGTTAGTGAAATATATATCTGCATCTTAGAACTGGGTTGTTTTGTTTGTTTGTTTTTTTCCCTAGATTTTGTGGAAATGTGCGTATTTAAATCATATGTTAGCATTACAGTAGAATTTTATTAAACATAGCCAGGCAAAAAAAATATATATTCCTATGGTTGGTCTGTATTTAAATCATCTGAAATATTTCATTAAAAGGCTGAAGAAAATTTCTGCTTATTTGTTTATCAGTGGTAACCCTGGACCTGTATTTTTCAGGACCTGAAAGCATCATGCTTTCTTATATTTTTAATCACTCTCTGATTGCATAAACATGTTGACCAAAAATGATTTAGAAGTAATCTCACCTTCAAGTTTTGCAAATTGATAACTGAACAGAATAGTTAATCATCACAAATTCTCTCATCTTTTGCAGTAATCCCTGATACTGCAAGCTGTCAAAGAGTAATTCAGAACAAAACCTTAGACTAATTTCCATATGAGAAGAGTAGGTACCATCGGCATAAACAATACTGTTAGAGAGAATTACTGAATTCTTTATAGAGAAGCGTGCTCCTAATTTGATTGCAAATATTCTCAACCAGGATAAGAGCTTTCTTTCTAGGTGATTTCTCTAAATCAAAGATATTTTTTCTTCTCAGACACATTTACCTGTGAGAGACTCTGTGTATGTACTCCCTATTTTTTTTTGTCTTTTTTTTCTTTCCCACTAGGAAGAAGAAATAATCTTATGAAAAAGAACATAGGGAAATGGCTTCAGACAAACCTGAACCAGTATTTACTTTTGTGTGTGAGTATTTTCAACTTGCTAGAATAGAGGAATTAAATTAAGATTCTTGATATTCTTTTTATTAAACTGTCTGGCAACTCCCTTGCTCCCCTAACCCTCATTTTCCAGTCTACCAACCAGAGATAGATTATACGTTTACTCTACTGTGATGTACTGAGGCTCAATAACTTCATGGTTTTGGATGTTTAAAGAAGCAAGTTTGAGACCCTTGTATAAAATAAAAGAAAATGCCAGACACAAAATACAGTAAAATTTAATTTTAGACAACTTTTAGAGGGTTATCTTTCTGAGCCATTTTCAGGCATGTTTTTTTTGTACAGGAATCATGCCTGTTCTTTTTTGCATATGGTTCTTAAAAAATTGATGTTGTTTTTAAGGAAAACGATCTAGTTATCAACTTTGCTTCAATTTCAGTTTGTCAGCTCAAAATCCCATGTGTCTGGCTGAGCTGTCAGAAGATCTTTAGGTCACAAATTGAGCAAGATCTCTTCAGCACATAACTGTTTGAATGTTAGTCTGGAAACTTCCAAATTTTAATACATTGAGGAAAACTTTGAGAAGGAAACAAAATATTTCCTAGCTTCCTATAGGTATTTCACAATTCCTCCCCCCCACCCCCGCCAAAGCTTGCAAGGGAAAGAATTACAAAGTACAAGATTTTCAAAAACATAAATGGAAGCAGGTTATTTATCTATTCCTAGACACAGAAGTGTTGAAGTTAAATGTAATGTCCCCTCCATATATGTGGGTAATAACTAAGATATAGTGTGTTTCCATTCAAGTTCGTGTTTGTTCGTCTTCATAAATACTTTTGCTCATGTTTGCTAAATACCTAATTATGAGGAATTTGTTTGTTGACATACTTTATAGAGCTCAAAATTTATGCTTTTGTGAAGTTAAAGTATTTTTAACACTGTCAATTTAAAAGGCCGAATAAAAGCATTTGTTTCTACCCACTCAAGACCCTGTGTAGAGTTTCTGGCTTTACAAAATGTAAAGCTCATTGCACTGATTTGTCATTAATATTGATTCAATAAAAATAACTGAAATGGCTCATCAATAAAGTTGAAACAAGAGAATCCATGGCCCTAGGATAAATATAGAGCTTTCCTTTTCCCATCCAGTTCAATTCCTAAAGACATTAATTTAAAGATCTTTTTTAAAGACTTTTGAAAGCAGTTGCTCAATCTTAATTTATTACAGAACCAGGATCTTGCAAAACCTCCAATTTTGGTACTATCACTGTAGAAACAAACGTTTAAAGCTTGCAGGTGCAAGAAAGATTAAGCACTGTACGGTAAAAATAAAGTGTAATGCAGAAAAAAAACCCAGTCAGAGACAGTGGACGGTATTAAGGTAGTTATTGCAAAGATTGCTGTTTACTCTTGCAAAAAGTGCTGTATTGAGCAGATAGGCTACACAGGTTATACAGATTATGTTACATGAGCAGGCTCTCATTTCAGCATCTGTGCATCTCCTATGATGACAGGGCAGGACTTAAACCAGCTAAGGTAAATATTAATCCCATTTGACCTTGCGATACTCCTAAATGATATTTTATGTTGCTTGCTGTTCAAATGCACATGCTGAGACTGCATTTTTCCAGACTCCTCATGATGAAAGTTAGCTTTTCAGGATTCTTTCTGTGCACTGAGTAATTGCAGATGGTGGTCTAGAACATCAGTGTTTGCTTAGAAACCCTGTTTTCAAACAGTCTTTTCAAAACAGACAGAAGGAGATTAAAAAAACAACAGACAAACAAAACAAAACCCCCAGAAGACTAAAAGAGGTACATATGCATGTAAAACCAAACACTAAATTCAAAATAGTATGACAAGAAACAGGTGTTTGCAGGTATATGTGGTTTTTGGTTTTGTAGTGTTACATTGACTAGTGGAAAAATCATTGATCTTGCTTGTGGGCATGATGTGGGTTTTTTGTTGCTTGTTTAAGCCTTGTTGCACGGGATAGACAGCTAGGGTATTTTTTTGTCTGTGTCCAGATAAGTGAAGAAAAACAAGTTAGAAAACCGAGGCACAGGTGGGCTACTGTTATTACCTGGAAACATGATGGAAATTCTGTACTTGATTGCCCTCAAGCCCTATGTAGTAAACATAATTATCAATTTTTATTATTAATAGCACACTTTACAAGAATAAAAAAATTCACAAGATACCCTTTAATAATTTTTCGAATTTAATCAACATTCAGGATAATTTTCAATTTAAGTTTGTGCAACTGCAACCATTATTCTTGCTGTTCATTTTACATATGAATCATAAGCAGTAAAATCATAAACAGTCCCTATTGTTGCAAAACCCTGTGCTTGCTTGTGCATATCTTTCAGTACATAGCAAAGCTTTAGACTTTGACACTGTTCCCTCATCACACAGCACCACCCATCAACTAACATTAGTCACAGTAGTGAAAATGAATCAACATTAAAAAAAACCCAAACAACAGAGCTACAGAGTAGGTTACTACAGATCGCGCCACACTTCTGAGCTGAGTTAGCACTGGAGGCACTTGCTCTGGTGTGTTGCATGAGTAAGAGCCTTATAGTCTAAAGGCAGCTCTAAGGAGTTTGCATGCAGAGGTGGCTGAATGGCACGAGACAGTCTCTCCATTCAGGAAACCTCAGAGCTCCTGCACTAAGGAGGCTCAGTGTGCGTCACGCTGGAGAGCTCTTTGCAGAGGAGATGCTTTCCTGACCAAGAGAGCAGACACGACAGGGCGTTGTTGGATGCCGTGGGTGACACATGGCCTGGGCAGATGGCGGTCCCCAAGACGTCTGTCAGCACGGCACAAAGGTTACCCCCGTGGGTATTTGGTGCAGCTTCTCACCCACACTGTTTGCTTTGTACAGTAGCAACAGTTCCACTGGTACTGCAGCCATGGAACAAGGTCCTTTGTGCTGGGGAGAAAATCTAATCTGGTTGGAAGAACAAACAGAAACAAGACTGATATATATTACTGCAGTTAATTAGCAAGCAAATTCTGCAGAAGTCTGTGTGCAACTATGCACTTTGGAAGGTTTTAGCTGGAAGAAAGAAATCTCAGCGGTCTCAGTGATAAAACACTGAGGAGGTATTTACTGTAGGTGGGGTGGAAGACCCCTGCAGTGTTTTTAGCTGTACTGTTTGGACTTCAACAGTGTTTTTAATTAAAAAGCCTGTTCTTAAAGTCATGTGACTAAAATACACCCTTTCCTTTAGAAACTACATTTCTGAACAGTTTGCAAAGTAGAATTTGAAGAGTGAAACCTGAATGTTTTTGTAATAGCAGATATCCCTTCATGCCTGGGTACCTGCTATTTGTAGTCCTGTATTTGTGTGAATTCCGACACAAAATAGAAAGAGAAGGGTTATCAAAGACATTTAGCAGCACAGCAAACCACAACTTTCAAGACAGGGTCGTGAGAGAAAGGACATTTTCTTAACCCTCTCTATTCCTTAATCAGAGAGGTCCGCTAATATAACAATTTTGTTGTAGATTTTGTATGCAGCCTTTTCCACTGCATGGTATACCAAGTTTGGCTGACTCTTGAATTCCAGGAGATTAGACTCAGCCAAATAAGAACAGAGCAGAATTAGCTGCCTTGTGTGATCTATGCCAACAAAACAGACATCAGCTTGACAAATGCCAGTCTGATAATCGTCATGGAAAGCCAGATGCAGAAAAGCAATGAGGTTAAAATTTTTTAGGACTGTTTAGCAAGACTTTGGTTGCATTCTTATTGTCCGTGAAGGTGCTGTGGATATAGTGGAGACTGAATTTATGAAAACATTGCAACAGTTTGAATCGCGTTGTCTGCTTTGGGCCAATTCTAAGTGCATATTATACTCCTTACCATCAGCTGTTCCATAGCCTTCTAGAGGACTGTACTGTTAGAGGAGAAAATATGAGAATTTTATTTTCTCAGACCATAATATCAAAAACTTAGATGAGAGAAAGTAGTCTTTTGGCACTCATGATCCCTCTTCTTTCATTATGATTTTTTTTTACAAGTTCCCTCTCAGATGAGCTTTTGCACAGACTTCTCTGCTTAATGAAAATTATTCATTAAAATACTACTCTTTTAAATTGAAGTTACAGAAGACTTGTACAGTTAAGAAATTAATTTCACACCTTTTTGACAATCATTTGCTTTTACTGTCCTTCATTTTGGACGTTGGCCACAGGCACTTCAAAGACATGCATCTTACCTTTGACATTGGAAAGGTGCTCTCAAAACCAATTTTTTCAACCTCTCATTTCAAAGGGAAAAACCAGGAGATAGTGAAATCCAGCTAACAGATAACTGGAAAACAGTTCTGAAATGTAGGACTAGCTTACAATTATTGAAGAAAAATGCCAAAATCAAGAGTTGAAGGACTAGTGATAAATCCTAAAAGGGTAGAAGTAAGATCTTGAAAAGAATTCATAAGCAGACTTCTTAATTAGGAGGGATTATTAATATCTTATAAAATTCACTGTGTATTCTTAGATCATTTAGTGTTTCAGCATAAACAAAAGAAAACAAACAGTAATTGTCTTATACTTCTGAAATCCTTTTGTCAACAGGCATATGGCAGAAACAGAGTGGAAAATCACGTTATCTAAAGGCTGCCGATGAAATCAAGAGATCTGCTATCACTTGAAACAGTAAAAAGGTTTTAATTTTGAGTGACAATTGTTTTCTGCTGTGCAAATGTTGCTGAATCTTCCCTGAGCCAAGAAATAGGAGTAATGATTAATTCTGTGTAACTATTAAACTTCAGAGGGGAAAGAAAAGGAAAGAGGGGGAAAACCCTGGGGCAAATCAAACCAGAATGTGGCACTCTGGGGTCTGAGGTCAATAGTCAGTGTGGGGTTTTAACTCAGTTACCTAGCATTTGATTGGTTTGATCCTCCTTTGACTTGTAATACAATATCAGAACTTTATCAGAAGGAATTTGCCACTTAATTTTATTGCCTCATATTCCCATTTAACAAATCCTTGAGGTTAAATTCTGAGTTTGCATACATGACCTAGTCAGCTGCAGAGTGGATGTTCTTTATTCAATCAGAGTGTACCACTAAGGTTGCAGCTGCTGCGTCACAGTGCTCAGTAAAACGTCCTGCTCCCGGAAGGTGCTGAGCAAGACTGTCACACACGGAGCGTATTCATTTCTCCTTATCTTTGGTGCAGTAAAGGATGTTTAGAATTTTGCAGGAATTAATCCAACAGGATTAGACCTAGAGTGGCTAAATCTTCCACATGTTAAAGGAAATTAGTGTGTTGTTATAGAACGTTTGCGCCCAGATCCACGCAAATTGTCATAAGGAGTGATTTACAGGTTGCTTATGAGAAAAGCTGTAGCAAGACACTTAACACAGTCTTGCCAATATTGTGCAGATCTGACACAGCAGAGTTTCTTTTGCGTGGCTTGTACCTGCAAGAGCATGCTCCACTGCGTAGGCTTTAAGACTTAAGGGATTCTTACATCTATAGTGTAAATTTACATATGTGATAGACAATAAATCAAGATTAATAAAATATATGATAAATTTTTGCTACTAATGGAAAAGCTTACATGAAAAATCAAAGAACATTGAATTGAAGTTTTACCTGCAAACTTATCCTTGCCAACAAAAATACTGTGCATTGTAGATCAAGAAAGTGTAGTACATGGTATTTAGTGTAACTGGCAAAGCAGCAAAGGATATCATTATAGCACGATAAATAACCCTATAGTACAAAGCCTGATATGACTCTTTATATTGTTAGGCTAAATATGGACCTCTAAAGCTTTTTTGCAAAAAAGTCCCTATATGTATATATCTGTAAAAGAGCCCCTTTTTTTTTTTTTTTTTTGGTCCTGAAAACCTTGAAAGGTCATAATCACGGTTTAAAATAAGTAACTCTCAATTTTTCTTCTGTGGTCATCAATTCCACTTCTCTAAAGAACCTCATAAACACAATGGGCCCAATGCCAAAACAAAAATTAAATGCTCGTGTGATACACAAGGGAAGACATACTTTAACTATGAAGTATTCTCACAAGAAGCCTCGTAAACCCTACATGAAAGTGAATGATCTAGAGTTTGTGCCATTAATGTTTGTTGCTTTGACAGCACTGTTTATCAAAATAACTACAATTTTCAAAGAAAGACTACTTAATTTTGACTGTATTGCTTTTCTGTTGGAAAGGACCTATAAATAATAAGTTCACTAAGTTTTGGGAGTAGTTTGCAGTCAATCTAGTTTGTTCCGCAGCAGTCAGTTAATCCCTTCAAAGTATCATCTATTCGTCAGTTCATTATTTTCTCTAAGCATTGATGGAATATATTAAAGCTATGTGGAAGCATTTAAAAAGAAAAAGGGTTGGAAAAGAACAGTACCCTGCATGTCAGCCCTTTAGGGAACTGAAAAAAACAGATGCTTTGTTGTATTGTTTTCTTAAAATGCTTCTACTGTCCTTCCCCCTTTTCCTCATCTACTGTATTTATCTCTTTCTTATACTCATTTAAGAAACTGCATTTAAAAAGCAAGTCAGGTTACATTTGTCAGGTATAACTGCCCTCATATTACTCTGATATTCTCTAGCTGCTCTTTGCTTTTGTTACTTTTTGTTGATTTATAAGAGCTGGCTGTAATTTGGTAGCATGCATTTTAAAAGAAGTGGCAGTTTAACATCAAAAGACACAGAAGCAGTAAAGGTCTCAGACTTGCGCAAAGTTTCCACATACACAATATGCTATTGTTTGTACTGCATATGCATAACAATTGTTTGAAAGTATTCAGCCTTTCTTGCCAATAACTTCTCGGTCATGTGTATGGGCCTAGACCTTTTACATTTTGAGTTTTTTATTTGGTCTGCTTAGGAAGATCGAGGCAAAATTCATCATGGACTTCAGTGAGATCTGGATTTCACTCGCAGTGAGTAACAAACATAACAGCACCAAACAGAATACTGCAATATTCAACAGAGTGGCATTAAATCTCAGAATACTGTGCCAGATCTTCTAGCATAATTTTCTTTTATTTACAGCTAACAGAAAAAAAAAAAGAAGTATTTCAGAAGCTTGCAAATTTCACTCCTAAGTATACAAGAAAATTCTTTGATTTTTGCATTCTGCAGGTATCAAGACATATCTTGCTCAGTCAAGGAGCGGGCAGGAGAATATATGGAAAATACAGTTGGTTGTAAACAAGGGAAATCATTTGAGGCCATGTTTAGATACTCAGCATCTCAGTGTGTTCTACAAGGAGAGGTAGGGAAGAGTTTTGTCTTCTGTTTTACAGGAAGGCCTGAGGCATTTGAGTTCAGTACTTTTCTAGCAGCATCCGCTTCAAATATGTAGAAGAGACTTTTCTGTAGGTCCCTGAAGTTACGGTTGGCTGTGGATTGAAGATCACTACTAGCTCGGGCTGTTGCCCGCAAATACAGCTCTATGATATTGCAGCCCTGAAGGCTATGCTTCCCTTTTGCATGCTTTCCTCAGCTGTTCTTGAATAGTCAACAAGACTTGCCTAACTGTATCATAGTTTCTGTAGGAGGCACCCCATTAAGAAAAACTAGAACTGTGGAATAATGCCTTTTCCAGCAGTATCCGAAATACTCTTCTGTTAGGAACTGCATCAGAATTAAGACTGAAGTCTGGGAGAATTTCACTACTCCTTACAGTGAAACCAGAATTTTGACAAGTTTAATGTAACATAATCCAGGCCAGGATTTATGGACACCCTGCGTGCTGATACCAGGCAGCATAAAGCTGCATTTAATCAGATAGGGAGTGGAAACTCAGAGCATGCTGTCTGTGGTGAGTAGCTTCAATAAATAGTGCCTTTTAATATCTTTATAAACATCTTCCACCATCATTTTGGACAAAGAAAAAGCACTGTACCCCCAACTTTATTAATATCATTAGTTGGTTTTGGTAGTGTTAAATAAACTGTATCCTCTCCCTGGTATTTTTTCAATCACCTCTCAGCTTCATGGATCAGCACTCCAATCCCTCACCTCCTCTGTTCAGATCTCTTTCTTTGCCATTGCAAATACTTAATCAACACCACCTGACTGCCAAGAAGTTAAAAGATCAACATTGTTTCATCCAGAATATAATATGGTTGTCATAGTTATGAGTTCTCACAACCTAGATTTTCCAGCAGTCCATATCTGATATTTGCTTGTTCCACAACCTTTGACAAATCGCTTTACAGATTCACAGCTTACATATCTGAAAAGCAGATCTAGTAATAATTACCTACTTTTCACAAGTGTTGAGGGGATTAATTAATCAGTGTTTGTTAAGCACTTAAAATCGCTTGGATGAAAGGCACTAAATTAAAAAAAATGTTTCAACACAAAATTTTAAATGCTAGAATTATTATTGTTATAGTTCATCTGATCTTAAATATTACAGTTCCTGTAAATTCGCTTCATTTGGCTGTGTGATTGCTGAAGCATCTCTCTCCTCAAGTAATGTCCAGTCTTGAATTTAAAGAAAAATTGATGGATGGACAATCTGATATCCCTGGAGAGCTGTGACCTGGTGATACTGCAAAACTAGTTGTTACACGACTAGATCAAATTTGCCAAGCTACAGCTTTTACCCCTTTTGATTCTTCTAGCTTTTGTCTGCTATGTATAAATGCTCTATTATACTGTATCTTCTCTTTTAGTTGGTGCTTATGTTTCCCTCTGACTGAAAAATCTTTGATAAACTGGCAACTGAGTGACTCTGGGAACTCGATAATAACCTGCTTTTCAGTTCTCCATTAATTTCTGTAGTTCTTCACAGAACAATTTCACAATTTTCAGCATTATTCTGTTGTGTATAATAAAACTGGATACAAATGGACTCAGGAAGCCACAAGATCCTCTTGCTTCTCACAGAGAAGTATTTTTCTACCTACACTTCTGAGCATTTTTATCTATAGCTATGAATAAATGTGAATCAAATAAATAAAGAGGCACTTGATTATTCACCCTAAAGAGAAAAGCAGTGGCTTTTAATGAAGTCTTTAACCTATTGGTCTGCCAAAATGACCAATGTTTTCTCTACTCCCTTGCTTGTACATGAAATAAAAGTACCATGGATGACCGCTTTGCTACATTTTAATCCACTCAAGCATCATATATAGGAGTATCAGACTCTGTGTTCACTGGAATAACTTGTAAAAATCGGTATGTTCCCCTGTCACAGGGATACATACAGAGTTTTTGGGAGTCTATAGTTATGAGTCAGTAGCCTTTCTATGCACCATACATTTGTAGTTTCACATGCTTTAGAATTCCTGTGATCCCCAGGCAATAATGGCATCTTTCCAGAATTGCTTTCGCAGAAACTTTTTCTTTGTGTCCCTATAGTTTTTTCCTTTGTTTCTTTCTTGCATTTTTACAGTATCACAGAATCATAGAATATGCTGAGTTGGAAGGGACCCTTCAGGATCAGGGAGTCCAACTCTTGGCCCTCCACAGGACGTCCCAAGTTGCACCATGTGCCAGAGCATTGTCCAAATGCTTCTTGCACTCTGTCAGGCTGGTGCTGTGACCACTGCCCTGGGGAGCCTGTTCCAGTGCCCAAACACCCTCTGGGGGAAGAACCTCTTCCTGATATCCAGCCTAAACCTCCCCTGACACAGCTTGGATCTTGGATCTGGTCACTGGTCACCACAGAGAAGGGATCAGTGCCTGCCCCTCCTCTTCCTCTCAAAGGATGTTGTAGACTGCAATGAGGTCTCCCCTCAGTCTCATCCTCTCTTTCAAATTGTCTAGGACGATATTTAAAAACACTGTCTCCTTGCTTTCTTCCTCTGGGACCTTTATCTTTATTTTCATCCCAACAATGGATAAACTGCATTTAATTCAGGATTTTTTTATTCTGCATTAATTAGAACACTGTAGCCTGATGTTTTTCCCACCTAAAAATATGTGTATTTCCCTTTTAATAAAATAAAGTACATTCTTTACTTTGTCCTGTTTTTAAGGTAATGGTAAAGAGATCAGTGACAAGGAAACCAAAGACTTAATAGGATTAGAAAGAAGCAATATAATAAGCATATACAGTACATATAATTTACGTTATGTGGAAAACAGAGATGGACAGACTTTCTGCGATGCCAGCCTTAGGGATCTTGCCAGTGAGGCTTCAAATGCCAAGAGATGAATCTTCACTTTGTCTTCAGAACCTATACCATAATGTTGCAGATCTAACCATGAAGATGTTTATTCTGACATTTAAAGTACATTTGCTCACACTTTAATCTTATGCCATCCTTGCTAGCTGTGTCCATAAACTACTGTTCTTCCTTCATGGGATTTATAATCTTGCAATGTATGTGTTTGAGTTTAACTAGAAGACTTTTCAAATGAAAATGATCAAAACTAGTTTTGCCTTTGTCTTACTAGGTGGATGTTAGTGTCCAGTATCCTCAGACCAGGTTCATTCAGAAATTCCACATGTGGACAGTTTTCATGTTTTAATACCAAATTTGCTTATCTTAAGATATTTGACATTACAAGGGATTTTGACTCAGCAGAGGAATACAGCAGTGTACTGAAAATGCAACACAAGGATAATAAAGCAATTTCAGTACACAGTTGAATAACAACAAAATTCTGATTCCCATTCCAGGTGTCTCTGTGCTTACCACCACTGGGGTGGTTGGTTGAAGCCAGCTGCTCTATTTGAAGTTGTTTTGTTGGTTCCTCAGCTTTTATATTCCTGTGTTGGGCTGAGCCACTTGTACACTTCTCTCATGCTGGTCTAGCTCTCTTAGGATGACATCCACGCCTTTTTGATTAACTTGTGGAAGGTCATTCACACAACTAGTTGATCCACTCAACTTTCAGAGCCATTGATTAGACCAAAGGCCAGCCTCATTCCCACTTTGTGTTGGGGTAAGTTCTGCTTTCTTTACAACAGCTGTGGTCACCCCTTGTGCTCTTCCCTGAGCCTCAGGAATACATCTTTGCCCATCTCCTCTGGGTTTTCCTCCATTGTGGGGGTTCATTGATCAGTTACAGTTGATGTGACCTGACCCTTAGTGATTTTGCAGTTATTCTTACAGACAGAGAAAAACAATTATGTTAAGATAGATGCACTTTAGCTAATGCACTAGTGAGGTCATCAGGAAGGAAAGTAGCAGGGATGGCACTGGCTGTTATATACATATCACACCATTCTGAAGAAGCAGATAGCATAATAGAAATGCAGTTGAGATCTATACATTAGACTAAGTACTTCTAGCGGTGAAGTCAGAGCGCATTTGCCATCCAGGATGGTTTTTATGCTTATCCTTTTCCGACACTTTTTTTTAAGTGTCTCTGACAACACTCTCATGACAGGACACTGGGCATGTCAAACCTTTGTCTGACCTGGTGCAGCTGTTCTTCCATTCTTAATGTAATAGGAACATTGCCAGGGTCACTAACTAGCATCAGTCAAACTTGAGAAGTGTTTTAATCCAAAAATCTTTTGAAATAAATACATTCCTTAAATGGATTATGGCCATTTTCTTAGATTACCTTAGACAGAAGAGATGAACAAACCAAGACTGATATGCTTAAAACACAGTTAATGTTTATTTTAATTCCTTTCAAGCAAAGATCTCAAAGTAAATACTGATCTAAGACCACAGTATTCCTCTGGGAAGTATGCTTGGCTCTGAATTATTCTAATAGCTTTACAAATGTATAAATAGGCTAAATGAATTATTCCACTAAATTCTGACAGGATACTGTTATTACATTTGACTTGAAGAGCTAAGTAGACCACATATAAGCAGTGTGCCTGAGTGAATCAGTGGTACAGAAACACAGCTTGGAGCAGTTGCTATCACAGCAAGGTTATAAACTTGTTACCGTAAGGTATGTCAGTGTATGTATTTATGTGTCTACATTTAAGTGAATAAATGCTAAAAATCTGTATTCTTGGACATGGAATTTCTGTAATTTCTGCTGGATATGCAATCTATCATCCCCAGGGAAAATATGTTAAAAAAAGCAATGTAGGCATTACCGGCTTTCTGAGACAGGTCCCTCATCTGAAAATATATTACAGGAATTGGTAAATACCATAATTATTTTTGCTAAATTTTGTAAAATACTATTATTTTTAAAGGTAGCCAAAAACTTTTGTATGTGTTCTGTTAATTGTAGCTGTTTTTGTCAAGCCATGTGCTCTTGGGGAATCTCCTACTAGAAATACAATGAGTTCTACATTGTGAGTGACAGTTCTAGATTAACAGGTCAGCAATGTTGTAAAAAGGTCGTTGGCAACTCCTCTGACAGATTGCTCTGAGTTTTAAGAGCTTCCATGTACATCTGGCAGAAGGACTGGGTGCTACAAAAGATAAAACTTTCCAATAAATCTTGAGGAGACTAAAAAATCAAGTGGAACAGTTGAGTAAGTGGAATGAAGTGGAATAAGCCCGATCTTCATGGCATGTTGCCACAGTGTTCCCAAATGGCTCTAAAATGAAACAAGGAGACAATGTGTGTTCATCATGGAGCTATATGAGCAGCCAGAGAAAAAGAATTAAAGGCAAAGACATTTTGAGTTGCAAGGGAAATCAGATCAAAAGGGCCATATTCATATCACATCACCTCTGGCTGCTAAGGCTTTAGCAGATTGTTGTGTATGACAGACAGCTTTGAGAACAAGCAAATCACTTCTTTTTTTTTTTTTTTCCTGTAGGTCGGTTGCCTCATTGCCTACTGTGGCAGCTAGGTAATGGAGATTACTTCATGCCCAAATGGGAATGAATAGGCTGCTCTGTAAAAGTCTGTTGGGAAGAAAAATATTTTGGCTATCTTCATCTCAGAGCACAGTATTTTTGCAGAGATTTGAAAGCAGAGTCACTGGGTTGCAGGGAACAGGGTGATGGAGTAAATATGATAACAATACATAATTTGGATAACATTAAAAATAGTATTAATCTGAGTTATTTTTTAGTCCTTTAGAAATCTCACATTTTACTGTTTCTCTTCCACCTGTGGCCAATCCATAGAAGTCTCTGCTGTTGTGAGGTTAAAAAAAAACTACTACTTTTCTTGGGGATAGATGTTGGTGCTGAGACCAAGATCATTTAGTGTTCTTCAGTTGGCAGCATCTCACATTGTGAACTTCCCACCTCACAGATGTCATGACAATGCTCTGCCACAGAACAGGGAAAAACAAATTCCTGCACTTCTGTTTCAGGACAGGTTAGACAGATATGACACTCCAAGTGTAAAGCACTAATAGGTTCCTTTGTCCCTGCAGCAGTGTCACACTAGGTCAGGAACTGGGCCTGGGCAGTGAAAAATGGAAGAGCTTGAGAACAGAGGCTTGGCTAAAAGAGTGATGGAAACCAATTTAGCTGTATTCTGGCAGCTGTAAATTTAACTGTGATGGCAGAATATCTATAATTAGGAACAGGAAAGGGAGGCAGACAGTATAGAAATAGCAAAAGAGCTAGCAAGATTTTGGTGGAGTTTTCTGACTATGATGGACGATTCTAAAACTGAAAGAAAATTATACTAATAAGACAGCCCAATTATTTTTATAGTGTGTGATCAGGTACCAAAACTAGGCCAAGACAAAAATAACTCAGAGAGTTTTATCTCAGTAAAAAGAAAAAAAATCTACAACAACTAGTTGGGCTAGCAAAGGTACTTTCCAAACCAGAAGATGGTAGCATTAAGTCAATATGGTGTAATTTTGGCTTTCAGATGAAACTGCTTGGTGATCAATAAGTGCAATTGTTCTGCGTGTGAAAGGAAAAAATTGGCATGAGCCCTGCAGAAATACCCAGCAACAGGTCATTAACAATTCTAAGAATATAAAGTAAACCAGAACAAAGGAAAGAAGCCCTGGGATTTATCTGAGTTTTCCCCCATTAAGAGATGTGGCAGTATACACTTTGCTTGTGCCGTCCGCGCAAGTGAGGAACTCAGTCCAGTGCTCCAGGCACTGCTGTATTAAATATTGATAGGAATTCACTGTATAGTAGATTTTTCCTTCTAAGGAACTGCTAAATAATTAATGAGGAGTTAGGCAGCTGAGTCCGTCCTGAATGGGTAATTCTTTCAGTAACAACAGTTTGTTTGCCCCTTGAGGGTTCATTTTTTTCCTACCTTGTACAACAAAATATAATTTGACTTAGGCTTATTATTTTGTAACATAAAAAAATATATACGAATTGATTACTGTATTCTAAATTATCTGAACACCTTTGGAAATCTTTCCCTGCTCATAAATAAACAATGAACAAGTAACTAGTCAGCATCTGTCTGGTGAATTACAGAGTTTGAAGCCTCACAGTCAATGTGATCTAGTCAATAATAGACGGCAGCAAAAAAGATATGAGTCTACCAGGCAGAAAAATGAGTCTTTCTGTTACTTTTACTCATTTCCTCCTAGCCATGGTGAATAGATATACCACTGCACATTCTAAACCCATGCTACTACCGTGTCAAGAGTCTCAGTACACTGAGCCAGTTGTTTGCCAGCTGCGTGTTCATCAGCTCACTTCTTCTTTGTTAAAAAACTAGAAGGGGGAAAAAAAGAAAGTACTTTCTTTCCTGAGTATTTTGAGTTTAAAGATTGAGGCAATTGGAACTGAGACCCCTTTATGTATCTACAGAAGAATACAAAGGTAGGAAGCATTCCCTCTGCAACAAACTGCTAATATTATTCAGTCAGGCAGTCAAAGACGAAAGTGATGCTGTGAATCCTCGGGAGCATCCCCTTTTGGGAAAATGTATGTTATTTCTTTTCTGAAACTGACCTCAGGTGAGTTTTGACTTGTAGCTTGCACTAGAATAGAGAGGGAAATGCTCATGGGCAATAGTCATCAACTCAAATCAAATCCAAGTAAGTCTTCAGCCACTGTACACCGGCTGTTCTGTAGCAGACACAGAGGTCTTGCTCCAGGTAGACAAGACAAAAGCAAGTGCATGGAGACCACTGGCAACCTGTGCAGGCTTTCCAAGTCAGCTGTCACAGGCATGCTCAGCTTTTCACAACATCTGTATCTGTAGAGTAGCTGTTCCTGCTCAGTTCAGTGGACAAACATGGGTCATTGGGTTGTTTGTCTAATATTTTTAAAATCCAATAAGCGTTTTGTAGGTACTTTAAGAGAAGGCGCAGTAAGGAGTATTAAGATTTTGTAGTTGTATGGAGGGGTGTTATGATACAAAAATGTAGCAGGTTTTATGTAAGTTATTTAAACATTTTGCTAGAATGGGTAGCCATAATCAGTTCAGTGCAGGGAAAAATTAACACTGCTGACAACGCAACACAAGGTGTGAGAGTCTACCTTGTAGCAGATAAACAGAATGTTTTTATAGCTGGGTCACTTTCACTCCACATTACCTTAAATAATCATAAAACATGATCTACTCCATTGCACAAAAACTGCTTGGTATTTCTGCTGTAAAAGGACAGTCCTGAACACAGAGAAAAAGCTAGACAGGCTTTGCAATATGCCTTAGAGAGACACAAAGAGAAGGACTGTCAGAACATAAACATTTCATAAAGTAATAAATCAGTGCTACAATAAATAAGAAAAGCTGAGCATGGACAGACACTTCTCAAGTTAGTGAGGGAAGAAACTATTGGGCTTGCATTTTTACAAGTTGTCCTGTTTTCCCAACACAACATGTCTGAATATTAAGGAAAATAATTTATCTGAATACAATATACTATATCTCAAATATAACCTTCTGATCAGTTCCCTCCAAAACATTACTACCACAAAATCAGAAGGGATGCTGACCATTTAAACATAAGTGCAGAAAAATACAAAGAATGCATATTTCAAGCCTAACAGGCCTTCTATCCCAGGGGAATTGATCCGAATGGAGAAAGTTTGTGGGTTTTGCTAGCAGTCCACAGGAGTCTGAGTTGTCTGAGCTGTCACTATCACTATAGCTACTGATCATGCTGACAGCACCCTTTTACCAAAAGGTGCTGCTTTTTAGTCTCTTCCCCTGTTCCATCCATATCTATGGATAGAAGAACAATGTTTGCTATTTTCTGTCACTGCAGACACTCTCCTCTGCTCTGTAGTTTTTCTCCTATTGTGGGCTTCACCATATTTAACACAGACAGGAGTAAATTTGGCTTCTCATTCACACTTCTTTTTTTCCCCTCATAAAGTCGTAATTCTACCGAGAGCAACCTGATTACCTAGGAAACAGAGCACAACCCAGTATTTTGCAAGCAGCTGCCTACAGTAAGACAGAGTGTGTGTAGCAGACAGGACCCTTGCATTACCCTTTTAGGGTTATGATGGCAAGAACACCAAATGAAATTAATCCTACTGGATCAGACCAAACCATCTAGGACAGTGTCTTGTTTATGTCAGGGAACGAAAGCAGATGATAGGGAAAATTACTTGTAAACAGAGTGTAAGTTTGTAAGGCACTTTTCCCATGTTGGTGCACTGTGATGCACCACGGAATGTGACAGAAGCTGAAGCTTTCTTCTCAACCTAGTGCAGAGGAATTGGCACCAGAGGGAGATGAGGTTTGTGTACTTTTTTCGGAGTTCCCAATAAAAATAAATAATTTATCTAAGTAATGCTGATGAGAATAAGGTGAGGAAGCTTCTGTGTTTACAGCTTCATGCAGTTCAGAGAGGAATGTCAATAGTCTGTCAATAGCAGCTAAACCACTCTGCAAGTTACAGCGGTTATGGCAACAGTTCTTGAAGAAACTACTTCAAGGGTTTGTTTGCTTGCGTAAAGGTACATGTTTCTGCTAAGTCTTCACCAATCTTGCAGTGGATGATCACCTTGGAACATGTGCCAACAACAGTTTAGTGAGCCAAACTTCCAGAAAACCACCAGACTCTGAATGCAGTGACTTTCAGAGACTGTGTGGCTAAAAAGCAGGTATTATGAAAAACTTGTCTGAGAAGAAGGAGGAATGCTTGTAGGGGTTGTTCTTTACAATGTGCTTGGTGTATTGGGCTGAAGTGAATGGGTTAATAACTATGAAACAGTTGTCAAAGAGTCTTTCTGAGACAGTGTAGGCTGGAGCAAACCTCACCCATCCAAGAAGATGTTGTGAATAAACTGGAGGGCAACAGAAGAAGATATTATGAAGAATCCTGTGTTTATAGTGGCGTGCTGGAATGAAGCACTGTCAGTGGGACACATAATCAAAAGGGTTAAGGAGAGAAAAGAGGGACTCTGATACATTTTGGAGAGTAATGGCTTTGCCAAGCAAGTATGCAAATAGGAGGGATGGACCTGTAACTACAGTGAATCCCATGGAGGATCTCCTGTAGCTCAAATACAGCAAATCACACAGCCCAGATAAAACCCATCCAAGGGTACCAAAGAAAATCAACCTTAGGAAATAGTAGAAACAGCAACGAGGAATCTGAATGTAATGAATGTGAGGACACAGAATAAAAGAGGAAGCAACTGTTTTGCACTCAGTATATTCTATTTGCAGAATTCATTGTCAGAGTGGGGTCACAGAACAACACCCAGAAACAAAGTAGGGCTGGTTGATGCTGTGACTTGGTGATAACTCTGTGGTTATCCAAGTGATGGGTAGTCTGCTCTCAAGTTTTGGTATGAAGGGACTTAGCAGAGAGGGAAAGTAGGTTAGAAAAAATGGTCCCATGCCTCAGCCACCTGTAATACCAGTGGTGTCTACATCATAAAATTTGCCTTCTCTGTGGGACCAAGACTGGTCATTATGCAGACCCAATTTCTGAAAGATCAGCATTGTCTGCTAAAAACAGATTGTTTCTCTTTACTATGTTTCTCTTCTAAGTTTCTGATCTTTGATCATCTTCTTGATTAGTTTTCTCACAGCTAGTGTGTTTCTGTGACAGAATCTGCTGGCCGGTGAATCAAGTCTGTGCTCAGAGGCAAATGCATTCTGAGACCAACCTGCGGTGTTTCTACATTGGTGTGTGTAGCAGCAGTCAGGAAGAGCAAGAGTCAGGAGAGATTGCAAGGTCATGTCTGGTTTCAGGGCTACAGTGTGAGCACAGCCGCAGAGACTGAGTGGCTCAACACAGGCACCATGAGCACAGGCTTCTTTAGGAGACAAGAAGAGTAGGGGGATTGCATTCTGTATAAAGAAGCTTCTTGATGGGACAGCACTGGGATGAAATCTTCTGGTATTCTTTGGATCCAGACTGATGAACCCTGGAGAAATAACAGGGAAAACAGTTTAGAAAAAACATATCATATGCCTTCAGCCACTTATAGTGATTGGGTAAAATACAAGATTTCTTTTCTAAAGTATTTAAGGAAAAGGCCGAAGGTTAGATGGTGCTAAATCTACACCTAGACTTACAGGTTAATGTAACTTCTGTAAGTATGTCAGTAGGAGAAAACACGGGCCTGTTTAGTAATAAAAAGTAGCTTGGTATCTAAATAGCAGCTGGAAAGAAATGGAGTTGAGTCCATATGATTCAATGTAATCAGTAACTTGAATGCTAAGAAAGCAATTTGTAAATGATAGTAAATAAGGGGAAGAGATTATTAAGCCAGAAAGTTAAACTTCATTCTTAACAGACCTCATAAAACGTGAAGATTGGTGAGCAGGTATCTCATGCAGTTCAAGAAGTGTAAATTCTGCACATGGACATCAAAGACTAATTCATGCACAAAGGTAGGCTGGAACTGCCTGGCTGAGTAGAAACCCTGATGTCAATGCCTGGAAGTGGCAGTGAATATCAAGCAGAAAACAAGCCAGCACTGCAAACACATCACAAATAAGGGGAATTGTACACTGTCTATTTCGAGGAGCCTGGCCAGCAGGTCAAGGGGAGGGACTATACACACTGTCTTGACCCTTGTGAGGCTGCACCTAAAATGACGTAGCTAGTTTTGGATTCCAGATCAAGAAGGATGAGAGAAACAGTATCAAACAGGAGCTATCAAGATAGGTAGGATCCTAGAGCACACAACCTTCAAAGAGAAGTTGAGAAAGATTGGCTTGTTCATCGTAGTGTAGAGGTTATCTGATAGCAGTCAATGGCTGCTGGAAGGGAATTTATTATTTCTTGAGCCAAACTCTTTCCTTTAGAAGAAAATAACATCAAAAGGAACAATGAACCCTTACTGCAGCTGGGACATTCAGATTAAAGGTTAGGGAAAACTTCCTAGAAAAGATGGTAAGTGCAGCACAGGAGTAGTGAGAAATTGTGCAACTTGACTAGGGAAAGTAATGCCTTACCTGATCTACAGCTGGTAATAAATTTGCTTCGGGGGGAGGCTGAACTAGATGTCTTCCAGAGGAAAATTCCAACAAACTCTCTGAATCAATGACTACTTCATGGTTAAGCATTAATTTTCTTCACACACTGTATGTTGTTTGATTTCTACTGCAACAAATGGATGAGTTTAGATGAAGCTCAGATGCTACTCCCAGAGTGCTCTTTTAAATCTCCCGTGCCTCGAAGGAAAGACTAGCAAGGGAATTACGCTTCTGTACCTTGACTGAAGACCTACAGCTCAGGGTAAAACCTATTTTCATCTTGTTCTGTCCTGTATCCCCTTTGCCTGGAAAACGTATATGCTTTGCTTCGCAGTGTCACTTCATTTGATGGGATAGTCTTGAGTTAGTAGCAGCAGCAAAGGTCAGGAGATTAGGAAGAAAAATTAATTGCATGCTATAAAGAACCCAAATATTCTCCATTCTCCACCAGGGCTTTTATCAGCTCTTGTTTTATCAGAAATCAATCAATCCCTTCATCGTTTACTTGCTCATGGGATAATAAATTAGAGTTCGCAGTAGTAAATATGGAAACTATAGCTATAATTCATCGGTCCTTTTATCTCTGATAAGCTTGTATCATTCACAATAGAAACTTCACGTGTCTCTCATTTTACCAGTCAATGTGATGTTTCTTTCTATAAGCCATTTATACAGATAAACTTACAAAACCGAGTCCACAGACATACCTGGAACAATTTCCCAGAGCAGTTATACTGAAAATACTTTATTGGTCATTTTTAGCTTGCATAGCCTTGTCCAGCCTCAGAACCAAACCTTAATCAGCTGGAAGTGCCTTTCGTTTCAGGTAACATAACAATATTTGGGGCTCAGTTCTCTCTGTCTGAAAATTTATATTGTCTTTTGTCTTCAATATATGATTTCCTTGAACTTCAATGGGCTTAGCTAAGACACAGACTTTTCAGATTCAGAACAGCAGTGTTCAGGTTTTATTCATAGTCATCTAACCTTAAAGCTCGGAAGAGTATGTGTGATTAACACTGATTAACACAAAAAAAAAAAAAAAAAAAAAANAAAAAAAAAAAAAAAAAAAAGGAGAGTTAAACCATCCTCCACCTTCCATAGGGACTTTTCAGAAGATTCTTGTTTACCTAGCATCCTAGGTCGTATCTAGTGCTCCAGAAATGTGGTGATAAGATCAGACTCATGCTCTAGGACATACAAAGGAAAAGAAAAAGATAGAGCAACTAGAACAGAGGAGGATAGAGAAAGGAACAACAATCCAAAGACATCTTTCTGGGGCTGAGCTTTGCTTGATGCAGTGGTGAGAGGTAAGGCCTGGCTCTACAAATGTTGCTTCCCCAGCTGACAGCACTGACCCAGTGGATTACCCCGACTTGCATTTCCTGGGCACAGGCTTTCACAGGCCCACAGGCAAACCACACTTGCTTTCCATGGCAAGCACTTTTTCAGCTATCTGTGCCTCTCTCTGGCCCCAGTTTCTGGCTGCTTCCAGGCCAGAGGGATGCACCAGTAGCAAGGGAGTGCTGTCTGCAAGTGGTCCTGTTGTTGAGTGTGGAGAGAAAGAGAGGGAGAGGGGACCTGTCTCTGAAAACCTGATATGCATGTTACTATTCTTTTCTCACCTATCTCTGGCTGTCAATTTCTTTTTACTTCTTTCTGTCTTATTTGATGTCTGCTGTTGGCTCTTGTTTTTTTCTTTCTATTTTTCTTTCTGTCTCAATATATTTTTTTTTTCTTTCTATTTGGAGGTTATTAAAATTTAGTCTTTTCTCTCAGAGTGTAGCCCTCCTTGCCCGGTCATGAAATAAAATCATATTGAACAGAAAGACTTTACTTGGAGCTCAGACAGGAATTAAAGATAGCAGTTTTAACCAGAACATACATAAACATCCCCAGACTTCTTGTACTGCCAACGTGAGCTTCCTTATTCATGTTAAGATATTGGCAATCTATTTTCAAGGTAGGATACATATTACTTTGCAACTTTTATGTATGAAATGTTTTGCAGTACTGTGAATACCTCTCAAAGACAGAATCACATCTAGTCCTCTCACAGTCCTTGCTGTCTAGCACCTACTTCTTCTTGCAGTGAATGTATCTCAATAAATGCCTAAAACTGTATTAAACATGTATTATTTATGTACAGTTACAAGGGAGCAGAAAAGAAGTCTTAATTTTGCAGTGCGTTGCTGATGATTTAATCAGTATACATTTGCAAACCAGTAAAGCACACACAATATTTCCCTTCTGCCTCCTGCTTTTTCTTCATGTCTGTTGACAACATGGATAATGCTGGAGCTGCTAATTCTCTGCTTGCAGTGCTTAATGCTCTTGCCAGAGCACTGATTACTACAAAGACACTGAGGATCAAACCCATACGGAGAGTAATCCAGCATAGCACCAGCTGAAGTCCACAAGAGTTGTGTCTCCCTATGCCAGGGCTGTATTTATTGCTAAAACCATCTCCAGCACAAAGATGTCTTGCCGTGTTTATTCTGTGCCACCAGGTCCGGTATAATCAGGAGAGAAAAAGAGACAAAAGGTTTACACTGTTGTTTTAATGTCTGCCAATAACAAGATTGGAGATTCACAGCTTCTGAAGCCAGTCAGTTCGTCAAAGTGCTCTTTAGCTGCACAAAGCACTCCATCTTAACATTGCATCCAATTGTGCATTTCAGGGAATCTTTCAATATGCTCTTCTAAGGCAGTGCTAGCAAACTTAGCAATATGCACTCTTGCCTTACTTGCTGACTGGCTGAAAAAAAGAAAACTAAATACATTTCTCATATGGCTATAATGTGGAATTTTTCCACACCATTAAATAAAATGTTACTCTAGTTTATTGGCATTTTCTAGGAGAAAACATTTCTTAAGCTAAACCAACTGAGTTGTGTGGGACATTTTGCTAGTGCACACCATATTTTTTCCCCAACACATATAATATTTCTGCTTCTGTGCCAGCAACTCATCTAAGGTAGAAAAGCAGTTGCCTCTCCATCTCTCACCAGAATAAACCAAGAGTAATTCTTCTGAAGTCAATGGAGTTAGACCAGTGTACAGAAGAGAAAATCATATTCTGCCTGATCAGCCCTGTGAAAGAAAACAAGATACAACCTTTATTACAAACGACCAAGTCGCAGAAACTTATTTCTTGGTGTGGTTTTTAATGTAGCTTGAGTGACAGAGTAGGACACATAATATCCCTAACATTTCATGAGTAACTAACAAAAAAAATTTTATAAATGTGCATTTTTTTTTTCAGCAACAACCATGAGAAATAAATCGTTTGAAACAATAGCATTTCTTTGTTAATCTATTATGCACATACCTGTGCATTCACGTAGGTTAACTGGAGGGCAAAAGGAGCCTTAGTGCAAATGTGATAGCCAGAGTAGAACAAACACAAAGGAAAGTTATACTGACAGATAGACAGAAAGGTTTAATGTCAGCCATTGGAGCTACTGGAACTGATACTTTGAGCTAGGGTTTCTTAACATTAAGGCTTCCTTCTCTGTCTTCCTGAAAAGCCTATTACATAAGTCTGGTTATTGGGTTAGACTCATTTAAAATCCAGCCTTGTGTCACCTATTAAGCTAACAGATGTAGATCCATAGATGGATGAATTACTACTAGCTTCAAAGGTGTTTGGCTTGTGTGAGGGGACTGAAGTGCTGTATGATGCTTGGGATTTTTTATTTTCCTCTTGCCTTATCCACATGAGAAATACTTCGCTAGGCACTAACTTGCTTGACCTTTTTGTCTCAGTCAGAAATTTTCTATTAAAAGTAAAAAATGATCCTAACAGAGAGATACCGAACATCCATCGTTTAATCTCTGGGGTCTTTCAACCAATTTGAAAGTCAACATTGGAGGAAGTAATTTTTTTCTGTTTGTTTCAGCCTGATCTCCCACAGTTGTTTAAATTGGATCAGCACTCAGTTTTAAATTAACTGAACAGTAAAATAAACATATTGTGTACAGTTTTTGTAACATTTACACAGAGGACTATGATTGTGTAAAAAAAAAATTAAAACCCATGATAGGGACTATAGAATGACATTCTTATCACACAATAATAAAGAAATACATATTAAACAAAAAACGGTATCCCTCTCTGAGTTCTGGCTTCAACAGCTTGGAGTTTCAAATATCCTAGAGGTTATTAACATAGTCTGGGTGAAAGACATAGTTTTGGTCCTGTACAGCCCTGCTTGAGATATAAATAAATCATGTCCATCTATGCAGACCAAGTTACATGTATGCATGTTCACAAGAACATCTGTGCACATACTGAGATCTGCACATGCTATAGTACAGTATGGTGTTTGACAGGCCACTTGGAAAGGTAACACAGAATTCTTTGCTCTTAAAATGTTTATTAAATTATTATAATGACTTGCTAGGGTTTAGGCACTTATCTCTGTCCAAAACAAAGTCTCCAATTCAGTCTTTACTCATTTTTTGGAAAAAAACCCACCCAAAAGATCCAACCAAAAAAACCCCAGTCTGCTGTGTGAATATTTATTGGTTTGTACTTTAGAATCAAAATTTCTGAGAGTTCTTTGGTGCGAGGCAGAACTCTGAACAGAGTCTTTCTTGGTATTTAGAAATACCCAAGTAAAAATCTTTGGTGACCCCAGAGAAATAAGTCCAGTGAGACTGCGTTGCATAATGCATCAACATAAAACTCATTTGCTCATTTGTTATTTGTTTGCAGTCTGATAAAGAAATGACCAGGTAGTTCAGCTTTATATTTTGTTTAGGATAAAATTTACCTAAAATCGCTCTGACAGAACTCTTATAATTACATGTGTTATGTTCATTTGCAAACATTTGTGTCAATGTTGCCAACTTCAGGAAAACCACAAAGCAACATTAGGTCTTGTCATTGCTCTAAAATGTTAAATCCTGTAAAACTAACTAAATATTGACAATGAGCTAATACAAAACATAAACATGCTAAAATATTGACATTCACTGCATTAAAGACCTCCCCAAGTAAAGAACAGTGCAACAGTGCTGTTCAGTGAAAGCAGTGGTATTACAGAATAAAAAGGTATTTTCACTGTTCCTAAGGGCAGTTTTAATTTGACCCTCTGCAAAGGGCCAGATTTTACCTTCGCATAAACACAACCTGCCAAGCAATTTGTTAATTAGGTGGACCAAGACTCCCAGGTTCCAGCCCCTCTAGAAACTGTAAAACAACAGCACCAGAAAACAATCAGAAGGGAGAGGCTTTAACTGGGTCCCCTGGATTTATTAATCTCAGTAGTTCTTCGCTTGAAACAAGAAAACAAACAGGCCCATCCTTCTGCAAACTGAAACAAGTGCTGTATAGCATGAGCCCTTCTGCCTGAGGAAAAAAGTTTGTTTAGAAATTCTGTTTCAAACTGTGGCTTGTGACATAGCAATTTTCCCATTTTTCTCCTTTGCTTTTGATTTTCACTTTCAGAAATGAAAATGAAGAGTCATCTGTTGTGCATTAAATATTAATTTCTAGATAGTGCTTCCTGTTTCACTGTTTGCCAAGTTTTACGAACAGAAAAATTATTCATCTTTTGCATTTCCTTGAGGATTTTGGAGACTTCCTCAGCAGAGAAGAGCCATAAAGAACTCTGTGACAAAAAGTAAGAGACACTAAGGAAGGTCAAGATTTGGCATCATATGTTTGTTAATCCAGTGTTCCTAGCAAGTCAAGTCCTTCAGGAGTTTTATGAGAGGAAGTTCAATACAGAGAAGATGGTGTGTGATCTTGGGATAGCCTGGATTTGCTATGGCATCTCCTCTGTTTCCTTTACTTTCTAAAGACAGTAACTCTTAGTCAATTAAATCGTACCAGACCCAGGGAATTGTTACAGCTCTGGGTCCCCATACAGCAGGAGAGCATGGGGCTCACCACCACAAATTTCTCACTATGGAGAAGCCTTTCAAGCCTGTCAGTGAATTCACTGCCAAGACTTCTGCTAAAACAGCTGATTTTTTGGGAGCTCTGACCAAAATCCTTTTAAAATATTATTCCCAATTTCACTGACAGCACTTCACAGTGAACACACACTGTCTGCAGGGATTTCATTTTTTGGGGCTTTAGCTCATGTCCATTTTTGACCAATTAAGCTTGGCAATTTCTTTTTAAAATGATGTTCCCTTCTTTTCTAACAATCCCTCCACATACTGTCCTTGGAAGTTCTCAGAATAGTTGGGAAAAATCAAAAAAAGAATAAAGCCCCCAGTAAAGGAACACAAGGCACATCTATGTCAGAAAACTCTTGTTAGTGATTTCTGAACCGCTTTTGTCACTGAAATTTAAAGCAAGAATAACAAAACCCTATTATAAAGGAGGACTGAAACATTGTTTCTCTCTTTTACCTCTTTGTATTATCATGTCACTCTGATTCAACTAAAGCTGCACAGAGGGAGGAAACCACGGTCTCAATCTCTCTGATTTTTGTAGCAGGCCTAATTTTAGAATCTGTTGTGTCAAGTTTTTCTAAACCTGTCAGTTTAATTTGGCAGATGCGGGTTAATGGAGACCTACTGAAAGCAGGGTGAAAGTCTATCTGAGTAGACGAACATAATTCATGACTTTCACAATGCAGCAGTAAGGTAATAGATAAATGTCTCTTCCTTGAAGTTGTAGCAGGAAGCTATAGACAAAGGTACCTTTTTAAGAAAAAAAAAAAACCACTAAAAAGGAAAAAACGTTAATGGCCATGGAAAGAAAAAAATGCTGCTATGTTAGCTGGCCCCTTATCTTCAAATTCTGAAGTGGCAGCTGCAAAAAGATCAAGACAGGTAGGGCAGCAGAAGGCAGAGGCTTAGGCACAAAAAGCTTTAAATGAAAGCAGAGCACTTCAGGCACTATGATACAAATCAGCAGTGGGGGAAGAAGCCTTTCAAGAAAATAATTTAATATTTGTTAAATAATTTGTAAGAATTATTGCAATATTACTTAGCTCACTTCAGCCCCAGACCACCAGTGAGTCAGGAGTCCGGAAAATGCTGTCCTGACTGGACACTGGTCCATTTAGGTAACTTAATACATACATCTAATGTAGAGAACTGGGGGGATATTCAACTTTGTAATTACATTACATTAATTCTATAGCAATTTTCATTCTGGTAAAAAAATTGATGAGCGAAAGTTCACAGCAACAGACCCCAGGGCAGCAAACCCTACAAATCTTGTGCCCTATTGGGACAGTTCAAATCCCATTTGTCTCTCTACAATCTCAGGGAGAACCTCCCCTCAGGGCTTCATGCAGGTCCTCCGAATTACTCCTTAGAGACCATCAGAGGGTCCCAGTACTTCACATTGTCTCTCATAAGGAACTAGGCAGAATTTAAAGACTTAGAAGAGACCTGCTTTCCAAGAACTGCCCTGTTTAAGATAGGGCACAAAAACCAGTACAGCCATTGTCTGAAAGGATATTTGTGCAGGCAGACAAAAAAACACAAACAGATATCGTCTTCTAACTTGCTTGTGAAAATAGGAAGAAATGAGCTATTCTTCAGGTTTTGATGGTACACTCTGTAAGCTCACCTGGGAAAGAAAGCATGGAGAACTACAAAGGAGATTCCTTGTATACACACACAGAGGACTTGTCAGAAGCAGCCACAACTCACTCCAGAGCAGCTATGATGTGTATCTGACAGCAAGGCAGGGAAGAAGGGAAGGGAAGAACCTCCCTCCTTTATAAGACCCATGCCAAATTGCACTATTAAGTACTGTAAAAGTCAGGCCCTTTAATTTTTGTGAGAGTGAAGGAACAAACCTTTATACTCACAAGTACAAGCTGCAAGCCAGCAGGGAAGCAAGGCTGACTAGCACAGC
Source organism: Ifrita kowaldi (assembly GCA_013398055.1). Taxonomy (NCBI): domain Eukaryota; kingdom Metazoa; phylum Chordata; class Aves; order Passeriformes; family Cinclosomatidae; genus Ifrita; species Ifrita kowaldi. Next base: position 502,398 of record VZRS01013131.1, on the reverse strand, counting down.
ACCCCTCTGGAGGCTTGGATCATTAGGCCCTAGGTATGTGCTTATGCATGCTGTCTCTGTGCAGCTTTCCTTTGCCACAAAAGGGCATCTCAGTTATAAATGTTGTTCCTCATATGCCCCAAACTAAGGACTTCTAGAGCACTGTGACAAAAAATACCCCAAAGCCCAAAACCTCAGGAGAGAAGTGAAATACAGGCTTACCAATCTTAGTAGTTTTGGCAGTCAGCTGGCCTCCACCCATATTAAATAGCTCTCCATCTGGCTTCCCCATAACCTGGGAAAATCCAGAACTGCTGGACAAACCCTGAGGCAAGGTGATTGCATGCAATGTGGTAATAAGTAATATGTGTGAAACAGTTTAATCAGATCTATGGCTGTTGTACCATTATTCATCTGCTTATCATGAAAGACTTTGTTTACACTTCAGAGAATTCCGAACAACTTTAGATTTTCAGTGCCCTAGGTATGAAGTGACCCTGCCATGCACAGAATCAGCCTCTGCTCAGCGTGAGATGTTTCTAGGATATCGAGTGACAAAACCAATCAGTGAAAGCAACTTGGCTCACTAATAGAAGTTACATGCTAATGAATAATGTTTAGGCAATATTTTTGCTATGTAAGTCACTTTCATCCTGTGTGCAGCTCAAAACTCATTGGAATACCTCTAGTTGGCAGTTTGAATCATAGAATTATAAGGAAAAGGGCTGGAGGGTCTTCAGGAGGTCATCTTTCCACCCCCTCATGCCCTAAAGCTGAAACCCCAGGGATGCTAAGCATTCAGGAGTGATTATGTCCGATTCTGTGAGAAGTTTGCCTTTCAGACATGCTAAAGGGCAGAGGCCACCAAGAACAACTCTGATCCATTGTACCATGCTTGGGACTTTCATTGTTGTGGGTTAAGGGTCAGGGTCTTTCCAGATTATTTACCATTGTTGCCTAAAAACGAAAGGCCTCTCTGAATACTTAGAAATCGCTTTAAAGCCTTGGTTTAACACCACAGGATTTGCTATGCTGGATCATGACACGAGTTCCACTGAGAGTGGTTCCCCTTCTAACTCAACAACCCACACCAGAGTCTTCAGAAGGAGCTCCAATGCATCAGTGTGCAAACAGAGTAGATACCCCAAGTGCAATGAACACACCAGAGGTGTCTTCTGGCTCACAGAGCTTCTATACTATGGTTATGGCTGTTCCAGTTTGCAAACCTGTAAATACTGTAAGCTGTCACAAATTTATAAAGATCTTTCAAATACCCAGAGTAGTTAACTCAGGGGCCTGCCACGTCGGTGAACTCCATAGACTGGCTATTCCACAGGAGAATCATGATTTCCATGTTTGTGATCTGAGTGTACTAGTACCTCCTTGTAATCTATCATGCTGTGGGGCAAAGGTAAAGAAAAGAGTTTCCAGTTTTACTATAACTTGCATAAATGCCTGACAATTATTTGAAGAGCTTCACATTTTTCACTGGCGTGTTTTCTCATGACAGTCAAACAATCTTTTTCTATGTGGTTTCCTCTCTTGTCTTACCATCCCTCCAACAGGCTTTTTTTGTTGGTCTCAGGTTTTATGCAACTCCTGCTATTGCTCTCTTCTGTACTAGGTTTTACTAGCATCTGTGGGCCAGATGCAACAGAGTTCTAACCAGTCCCATAAGCACTGGTGCCAGTTCTGCACATTTCCTCCAAAAACTCCAGCTTCCAAGGGATATGTTGGAGCTAAAGCAAGAAAAAATAATTAACCAAAGGGTGATCTAAGCCATGAAAACTGTCAATAGATACATTTGCTCTTTAAAAATTAATTGGAACAGCACATGAGGTTGTTTAAATCCTTGAAATTAGTGTAACTCTTCAGGGTCCTTAAGCACAGTTGGAATGAACTCCCAGTCCTGGTATCTTAGAGAAGCTCTAGTTCCAAAAGTTGATTAATCCCACTGAGAATACCTGAAGCAAGATACATCCTCCACAGCTGGGCAAAGGTGGAAAACTGACCTTTTCTGCACACTGATGTAGTATTTATAGTACTAGTTTCCATCTCTTTCACTGACATGAGTGGTTGTTGCAGTCCTAGCAATTATATCTCAGACATGACTGCATAGTAAGTGTCTTTCCAATTCAGGGCTCCTCACCAGAAATCACAGGTTAGGGTTACCTTGGTTACATGACCAGATCATTAGGGGATACATCCACAGGAGACACTCGGGCACATTCAACAATCAGTCTTTCAGAACCTTAGCCCAGGTTTTTTCTTGGGCTAAATCCTATTTTGCAAGCTTGAATTGAATGCAGGAGAAGAATTAGGCACCAAGGAATTTGATCTAAAACTCTGAGAAAGATTTGCTTAAGTGAAAGAGGAAATGATGAGGAAGATTTCAGGAATCCATTATTTATATCCGTAAATAGACCCTGAGGTCTATTTCAAAGTCTCCAAGCATGGTCCTCACATCCTGATAAAATATGGGCAAAGCTATGTGAATTTGACACTCTGAATCTTTGGACAAAATTCTTTTAACTTTCTTGAGAGAAAGACGTATTTGTTGAAGAGATGAAATTACTCCTTGATAAATTTACGGCGTATTAAGCTGTGTTTGCAATTTTTTACTAAAAAAAATTACCTGCTAAATTAAACCTAATTATTTTGTTATTTTCTGGAGTATATGCTAACTAAAATAATAGTTCATTTTATTCCCTAATTAATTCTCTTTAGAAAAATTCATTGCTCAATTCATCATATCTAAATTGTATTTTTTTTCTTTAAAACACTTTACCACCATTAACAAATTAATTTTTATTGCCCTTTCATAAATGGCAGAGTGCCATGGAACAAAAATCATTCCATTGTTATTTTCCGAGCCACAGTATCCAGTATTGATGGTTTCAATATATAAGTCACCTCTATAGCCAGTTAATGGAAAGAGTCTTCTTAATAGAGGACCTGATCCAGCTCCAGTAGAAATCAGTGAACCTCTACTTCTCTATTCTATGACTGGAAGAATTAAAAAGTTATTGAGCTGATAAAACCAAATAGTAATGAGGACTGCAGAAAAATCTGCTCTTGCCTGAACCTGATATGTTGAACCACCAGCAATTTTGCACCCTGAAATGTTGTTTAATCTTGGAGTGTTGCCATGGAGAATTCTTGAGTTTGTCTATTGAAGAGCAGCCCAAAAATTGTCCCCTTTCCTGAAGGAATGCAGTTAGGGGCAGCTGTGTCACTTCTCCTGAACATGACCAGAGCTTCAGTCTCATTTGAGCTCACCAGTTCATCAAACTGTCCTGGAGCCACAGATGCTGTGGTAGGATCCCCTCCTGATAAGAGTGACTGAGTTGTTGAAGGGGAGTACATCAGGAAAAGGTAATGGCTATGGTATTTTAAATAGTTATCATAAAAACAAAAACATTAAATTATTGCTGCCAGATGTCTACAAGCTAGAGTATTTTTTCTCAAGTCTGGCCAATTTTGGCAGGGAAAAAAACCCCAAAACCCAACAAACAAAAAACAAATAAACAAACAAGAAAAAACCAAAACCAGAACCTAAACCAAACCCTATCCAGAATGCTGAAAAATACCTGAAAGACAATGGCAAAAGTCGGGATCAGTAAAAATGTATACACTTACCTTCAGAACAAGTGTAGGAAGTTAATGTTGCTGATATGCTATTCATGCAGAGAGAGCTCTCAGGGTTTATAAGGCAAGTCAACGGAAATTCTGGTGAAGAAGTCAAGGCATGAGAAACATTGTGGTGAAAAATCAATATGTTTTGCCAGGTAGTGGCTCTTCTAAAACTACAGTACTGTGTTTAATTCTTTTTAATACTTTGTAGGTTCACTGCTTTCTTCCCTCCATGCTAATATTCTATAAAACCCATCCCTTTTTCCCCTGCATTTCTCTGTGTTGTCACCCTACTCAAAACATGAATTTCAGATTTTCTCAGTTATTGTACTTCACTCTCATTGATTATCTGGTCTGTGGAAGGCAAAAGGTACACTTATATTTTAATAACAAGCTTTCAGTTTATCAACAGACTCATTTTGTTCTTTCCTCCCTCTCCTCTGTACTATGGATGTTTTCATGATAACAATTAATAGAAGAAAAATTTTGATGATACTGCCTAGGATCAAGTTTTCAGCTTTTAAAATTCAGACTATATATATACAGATCATATTACCTCTGGGAAAGCTTTTATTAATCTCAACGTCAGAGCTGTTTCAACAAATCTACCATAATAATGAAAAGACACCTTATCACATTTTGCTTTCAGTAAATTTACTATTCTTTGATAAGGGTGCAAACAACTGCGAAGTAATTGATCTGTAATTAGTGTGACAACTGCACAAGATAGACTGCACTGGGATTTCATCATTTTTTTGTCCAGTGCTCTGCATCCTGCTCTGTAATATTAAATTATTTAGCTTCTGTCTTCAAATACAAATGGTTTCATGCATCCTCCATTGTTTTAGGAGCTCTCCAAAGATGAGAATAACATTCAGATTTCTGATTATTTGTCATCAGCAGAATTATTGCCAAAGGGATTATTTTTCACACATGCCTTGCCGTCTCCTTACTTAGAAAGCCATTGTCTGCCATGCCTGTGAATGGACGCTACGAAAGCCCGTTTGATCGGTACCCAATTATCCCTATTCGTCACTTGGCTGCACTAAGCTCCTGGTATATATGATTGCCTAGCTGAATCCTTCAAGAGCTGTGGTAACTAAAGGGCACAAGCTTAGCATGCTGTGTCTGTGGCGCAGCACCACTACCATCATCTACATCAGTTTCCAGTTACTCAGGCTCTGTCTGCCACCTACTCCTAGAATATGCTGCAGGTCGTCACATAAGTCCACAGGGAAAACAGTGGCCTTCTGACACAGTTTTTTATAGTGGAACTTTTTTGTAGGAGCGTATGAAGCATGATTTTTTCCGTGCTGTGTTTCTTCTTAACTTTGAACTGGGGAGAAGAAGGTATCGTGGGTGTTCACTGACCTGGGAAAAGAAGTGGCCATAGTTTAATTTCATAGTTTAATTTATGTAATTGAAGACATAATTTCTTCAATAGATCAGGAAGAGAGAGATGACATTACCCTTTTGTCGCTCAGCTTCATTTTCTTTTCATTAATAGTTACATTCATCAGTTCACCAAGAAGTCGAAAGGAGAGCCTGTCCCTTGAACTCAGAAGTGTCAGGACAGTTACATATTAGTTCATATCCAGACTCTGAATCTTTATTAATTTCTGCAGTATAACTGACACAGGAAAATGAGCAGAACAGAATACCAAGTGAACGTGCTTCAGTGTCACTATATATAATGACATGATAACATTTTAGATATTAATTTCTATTCCATTTTTTTCTGCATTCTAAGTCTAACTTTTTCTCCTCATCTGTATAACCAAAATGAGGTTTTGGATGAGCTAATGTGACTGATACAGTGTGTTGCTATTGTAAAACATAACAATTAGCACAAGAGCTTCAAAAATTCCTCTCAGTATATATTTTCCACCAGCTAATTTCATTTGTTAATTGCCTTAACTTAGTCATGCCCCTTAAAGTGTCTCACAGTGCCATCCATAGCAACAAAAATGTCTTGGAATTGTTGCTTACTCTTCATCACTGATGTATTGATACCGCTAGTCATGCCCCAGCATAGTGGGTTGGAAACAATCCATCTCCATTTTATGCATGCTTTATTGTTCATGTTTGTGGCATTTAGTGCTTCAGGTATCTGTTTTTGTAGCAAGCCCCTTGTGATGCACATCTTCCCATACTGCAGTTGGAGAGTGGCTAGCTATTGTGGGCAGTGTTTATTCCTGCCTTCCTCTGATAGCATATGTTTTGATGGTTCGCAGGTTTCTCCACAGCCTGTTTTCTAGTAAAAATTACACATGTGATGAGAAATAGACATCTTCCCAAGCGCCTCATGAGATCTGTCATGCAGAGCTTCGCAGATGGTGCTCAGCCTGGTGCCAGGTTTTCCATGAATGGAAGCGGCTAAGTAGACCTTGAGTACAAAATGTTTGCAAACTGCTCCTAATCTCTGCAGTATTGAATTATGTTTTTCAGCAGTTGTCATTGGACCCCTGAACTTGTGACAGGAACTTTGGCAGGAATGTATTCCTGACATCTGTTAAATTAAGCAAAGTCCTAAACTCTAAATACATTCATTTACGTATTTTACTTACTCAAATATTTAACATTTTGTCTGCCCATAATACCTACAAATCTCCCTCACTCTGATCCTAATCTTCCTTTTTAATCTCTTAGCTAAGCAGGAATTACAGATGGCAAATTCATGCATTAGTTTGCTCACTTGAACTGCACTTTAAAGCAAGAAGCAAGAACTCAATCCATGGGAGCCAGATGTTTTGTACTTCCCCAAGATTTACCATGTTATGAGTTACAGATACTGTGGTATAGCCCAGAGGACAGCACTCACATGACTTTTCACTCACCTGGACTTTCTGTGAAATGGGATGGTGAAATGGAAAGGTGAAACTGGAGGGGAGCTTTTTGAGCAAGTCTCCCTACACAGAGAAGTACTGGCAGCCTCAGAATTAGTGAGATTTAAGTTGCAATTAACTTGAAATATATTAGCGAGAAAGAAAAAAGGAAATTAAAAGAAGCCCTAATGACATATGTGGTAAAGCTCTTTGTAGACCCAAGATGCTTAGAATGTGGAATTAGAGGCAGGAGGAAGCAAAGCACTAAGGCCTGGCCAGTGTAAGCTCTTTTACCCTTTGCTATCCCTTGTAGGTTTAGTCAAGCTCAGCCACACTTCAGATCTGGTCGCATAAAGTACCTGCCCTTATTTGACTTCTCCTGGGCTCTGCTGCTCAGACTCATCATGGAAATCAAACAGAAACTGAACCTCATTACGTTAGACTAATGGGGAACTGGCAAAGAGCCTCTGAACACTCAACAAAATGGCAAGAGTGGTGCACTGCGGGCAAGCACAGGAAGTCTGATCTAAGGCCAGGGAAGGCTGTGAAGGCACCCCTCATGTCCACCCACTCCCTTTGACTTGTGTGGGCACTGCTGAGGAGCTGTCTCCTCTGTGTGGTGCTTGGGGGCTTTTTAACTGTGAAACCTTGACAGTAGAAATTGGCCGTGAATTTGCCACGTAGTGTCCAGACCCTGTACATTAGCCAGCAAGTGCAGCTTAAAGCTGTCAGGCCTGATCTCAGACTTGTTCCAAGGGGTGGTTGTTGGTATATATTAAAAAAAAAAAAAAAGTCCTTTGTGTATTTTTTCAGAACTATGATAAGAAAAAACAGGTGTATAAATACGCAAAGATTAGCAGTTGGCTCAGGACGTTGGTAGTGACAATCGGGTTACTGATTTAAATCCAGTCTGTTCAAATGACCCAAATTAACTACCAAGCAACGGACTGATGGGCTGTGACACAGGTTTAGTGCCCCTGGCCCAGAACAAAAGAGACAAGTGTTCCCAAAATTCCATTGCTGACACTGCGGGGTGCAGAAAGGAGGCTCCTGGAGAGGCTGTAAATGATTTGCACAGCAGGACGCGCAGGATCGTGAGTCTCCGTGCAGGACAAGCAGGAGAGGACATGCAGAATCCTGTGGGGCTGGGGGAGAAGGGCGCACTGCCAACTCAAAGCCAGAAAAAGGGATACCTTGGGCTACCCTCTGTCACTGAGTAAGAGCAAATTTGATGAAAGACTGAAAGCAAAGTTACACACAAATTGTTTCCATAAAGTGAACGGAAGTGGGCTGAATTCTAATGAATTCACACAGCAGTCGCATAGTGGAATGGAAAACCATGAAAGCCCTACACATGCACACATACATAGAGCCTGCCAAAACAAAATGTGATCAAAGAAAAAAGAAGCAAACATATGGACAAATTCTTAGCAAGAGAAAAGCGTAGCCAAGTTCACTGACCTTTATTTTAATTTTCTTTAGTTCTCAGCTTTATGAGCAGTGCAGGAAATGGAATGTGCTAATCCCAGCTGATACAATCTTCAAGAAAGGTGCAAAATCTCCCCAAACTAGAGAAAATTGAATGCAGCCAGAAGCCTGTTTAATCTGCTCTCCCCTAGTGTCCTTCCAAATAAAGCTCTCCTGATGTTCTCTCAGGGGCCACCAAATAAGTCAACAAGGAACCTGCAGTGTGGCAGGGAGCTCATTTTTTAAAACATATTAATACATCTCATGGAAAGATCACTTCAAGGAGATGAGTACTTATTTGAAACACTGGGGGATATTTTTTCATATGGCAATGAAGAGCTCCAGGGCTTTTTTGTTGTTTTTTGTTTTGTTTTTTTGTTTTTTGTTGTTTTTTTGTTGTTGTGGTGGTGGTGGTGGTGGTAGTCACGGGTGGGTGTTTTTAAAATTCATTTATTTTTTCATTGTTATTATTTATGTTATTTTAATTTATTAGCTGTTGCTTCATTTCCAGTGTCTCTTTTATTATCACAACATTTGATAGCACCCAGCAGAGCAATAGGGAAGTATTTCTAGGGAGTGCATTGGCTGGGGATTTAAACTGACTTCTGAAGCTTTATATTTGGAGTTCATCTTGTAATGTTTTCAATCTGCTGCTACATAAACATGAACAGTGAGGGTAGAATCTGAAATTTTCACATGATTTTTACTCCTTTGCATTCACAGAGCCATTTTCATCACAAAGTATAAATTTAAAGCAGCGAGGTTCCTTGTGAAATAGTAAATTTTACGTCTTTTTTACAAACAAACAGATTACAGTAACAAAATAGATGAAACCTAAGCCAAAGGCATAATGACAATATCTCACATCCAGCTTCAGGCAGTACAATATAAACTTTGGCATTTCACCCTGGAAGGTGTAACATTATCCCCTTCTTACTCACCCTGGTGGGAGTTTTACCACCACATTTGCAGGGCCAGGACTTCATTCATGGTTCGTGCGAAGCAGGGCTGCCAAATTGACTATTAACTTGGGCTGACAGCAGAGCAATGCCATACCTGTGCCACCTGTATGGGTGAGTGTACTGTGCTTGAAACAGTCTCCCAGTGAACACTGACTTGTTTAACCTTTATTTTACCGAACGTTCCTGAGGACAAGCCCAGTGAGCTACTGAGCGGAGCTTTGCTTTGACCAGACATTCCCCCCGCAGAGATTACCCAGTAGAGCTCACAAACTGCAGTGATGAAACATCTACAAAACTCAAGGATACACACACATTAGACTGTCTGAATCTTAGCTCGTCTTAAACTGCAGTGCAATTTCTTAATTAATAACTGTCTGATTTAACTATTGTGTGAGTGCCTATAGCAGTTTTTGTCTAAATGAATTTTTAAATCAACAGAAAATTTCAAGGACTTATGATTTAGCACTTTATTAGACTATAGAGTAAGTTTTCCTTTGATTTTTGCCTGGTTGCCTGGTCGCCTTTGATTAATGCAGTTTATTCTCTTATCATATGGTTGATGAACGGTCAATCATCATGCCAGTACATTCTAAAGAGGTTGTGGTTTAAACTGACCACTGAGCTTCTGATCAGCTGCTACAGTGGGACCACAGAAATAGAAGCATGATTGAAAATGTAGGTATTAGTGGCTAGAATAAGAGGGTTTAGTAGGAAGGATCAAGGTTTTCAACTAAATGTTTCCTTCATGCTAGAACTTTATTTTAAAGAGATGGATTTACTTTGGTTTATAAATGTTATAACTGTTTTTACCTAGGATCTTTGGAAAAATTTGGAAACAGAAACGTTATTTTTGTATTATTAAAAAAAATTTAAACATTCATTTTAATTGTATATTTTTCCCTCTGTTGCTCTGACTAAAACGAAATGAAATAAAATAAAATAAAATGGTTTTTCTTTTTTGTTTTCATCTTCTCATTCTTTTCTGCTTACCCAGTTTTCAAATATTCTGCAGTGTTTTTGAGTTGTAGAGCAAAAATTCTGCATCATCTCCATTCTTTTGTCCCTCTGTAACCTTCACTAAGCACGAAAAAGTATGGAATATGGAAAGGTGCGGGAAAGTAAAAATGGAAATACTAAAAACTAGCCTGCCTAGACCTAGGCAAAAAAAATGAAAAAGCAGAAGAAGGAGAAAAAAAACCCCAAAACCCAACATCTGAAGCTATTCTGAAATAAAAAAAAAAATCCCAAAACCTGAGTTTCATGGAAAAAGTTTGAATTTAAGCATTAGCTAGGAGGACTGTACCATATATTCTTCTCCCTTTGTAAGCTGCAATTGACAAGGCGAAAAACCATCTTCGACTTATATAAAGCAGCATGCTGAGAGGGTATGATGGCATTATAATGCTGCACACTGTATCCCTGCCAGACATTCTGGAGCTGCTTTTTTGCTATTTCTGTCACAGTCCTCCCTGTACCCTGCCTTTTGCTCAGTATGTTGGTGCAAAATTTTGTGAGGTAACATTTAGGGACAGCCAAATTATTTCTTTTTGCCTCTGACCAACATTATACAAATGAAAAATTAAAACCAAAACAAAATTATTTCGGAAGGGAGCTAAATAAATTTAAACAATATGCAGTTTCTCAAAGAAGTAAATGGCAGAGAATATTAGTTCAGAGAAAAGAACATGCATATTTCAAGGTCCTGCTTTAGTAGATAAGTCCATTAGCAAATTCAGAAAGGCTCATAAACGTTACAATATTTCCCTGTAAAAAATGAAAGAAATAAAAACTGAATATATTGGTATAAAAGAGCTGCCATAAAAGCTGTTCTTTTTTGTGTATTTTCAGGTACATCAGGCTGAATTGGTAATGGTTTTCATTTCGCATACATTCCCATTCATCCACACGTGTAGACATCCAGTGGCCACATTTGCATGGGCTAATGAGCAACTGTACAATTAATGTCGTATGATCTAGGCTCAGAAACATAGAAACTGTGTTGAAAAGTGTCTTGTCTCTAGAAAGTATGCTTTTTGAAAATGTGATGATAAACCTTCTGTGTTCCCAAGTCCAGAGGAAAAACCCCCTTGTTTAAGTTATTTTGATAAACGCAGGAAGCCTTACCATTAAAGAATCACAGCCATCTCTCCTGGGTTTAAAGAGAGAGGATGCAACAAAAGCATCATGTAAATTGCATTGCCAGGACTGACACACACCTCTATATGCACTTGCTACAGTTGTTGAAGCTGTATTGAGAGAATTTGAATGAATACCCTAAGGTTTATTTAATAATGTAATAATTTTCCTGGCAAAAACAGAGTTCTAGAAATGGCTCCCAGAGCTAATAAAGCTGTACTCTTAATCTATATTTGTCTTCCTGGAGATACCCTAAATAGGCTGTTTTCCCCTTAATTCCTTTCCCTTTAGGTGATACAGCAAAACACATTTAGGCAGCTTTAGCCTGAAGATACATGGAGGAGAAACTGAGAGCCCTCCTGTTTTAGCAGTCTCTCATTCCAGTATCAACCACAGTCCCACTCTGTATGTAGTGCTACCAGTCCATCTGCTTTTACCTACTTCCAGCTTTGGATGTAGAGGTCACTGTCCCTCTGTTGCACTCTCAGCTTACCAAGCTGCAGAAGCGAGCACCCCCAAATGTCTGTGTGTTGCTTACAAACCCTTCAGCTTTGAGCCATGCATCGTCCCTGCACGTCCTACTGAAGGGCACCTGTGACTGGTTCTGTGAGGTAGGAGCATCCTGTCCTTCCACAGCTCACCCAGCAGAGTTACTTCACCCCATCTGAGGTGCTTTTCTCCCTGCTGTTTCCTCTGTTCATCCATGTGTGAATACAGTGAGACCTGACTTGATTTTCTAGCATTTATACTCTCAAATTTACTGTTTTATGATGGCTCATTAATGAGTTTTACAATTAAGATGTTTGTTCAACCTCTCCTTGCATGCTGTTAAAAACTGTGCTGTTTTAATAGCTGGGAGCCCACAAGATCTGATCTCTGCTCAAGAATATTTATGTGTGGTAAGAGTATTCAATTTGCCAACAAATGAGGTTACAGTGCCTTGTAAGTCATTCATTTTGATGTTTATTTCCTCTGGAATTGCTCTCAGGGGTAGATCTTCCTTCCTGTTAAATGGCTCCACATTCACTTCTCACCAGCTGTTCTTCTGTATCCCTGAATGTTTCCTAGACTGAGAGAAATGCATATTCCCTGATTTGCTTGATTGCAACCTGTGACAAAGAAAGCAGAGCCCAGCCTATGGCTTTAATCAGATGCTATGGGAGGAAAGGGAGGAATGCTGGGAGAAAAAGATTAACAGAGGGGTTTTTCCATTTTTTTCCCACTCTTTCACCTTTTCCTTTATTTTTTTTTTTTTGGTGGGTGCAGGTTAGGCAGACGGTCCTAGAGTAATTTCAATCATTTGGTTCAAAGGGCATCACTGTGAAGCACTGTGCTGGGCTGGCAGCAGATATTCCCTTTCTTTCACCTCATCTGGTTTAAGCAGGCCATTGCTGTTTACAAGAAGACTTAAATAAATGCCTACATAAAGGCTGCAGCCCCCACTGACAAGACAAATAAAATCTCCCCAAGCTTAGCACTGAGGAAAACTCAATCAACTGAGCAAGGTCTGTGTGTCACATACTGGCTGCCTAATGTAGCTCTGATAAACACACTCATATGTTGGAACCAAGTCCTGAGTACAGGCTAATTCTTTGCAAAAAAAAAAGAAAAAGAAAGTAAATGAGGACAACAGACCTCTTGCAATGCAAGTATTGTATAAGCTCCGAGTCCCGGTTTCAGTGACTTTGTGCTGCTCCCTTTTTATTTTATTTTTTCTTTCTGTGGGGCTTTTTGCCACTGATGAAAACAGAAGTTGCAAAGCATGCATGTCTTGATATCTTAATAGGTTCTCTACTCTACTGGGACACTTTAGCATCTTGAAAGTTTTAAGTTGATATACAGTATAACAGTAAAAAATTAATTATTATTAAGGGTTAACCAAGGACCTGAGTGGTGGAAACCAATCCAGTTGTGTATAATTAGAGAGTAGCTACCTTGTAATATTGAAGCTGTAAATAGCCCCAGCGGGGGCCCTGACAGAAGGCTGAGGTGTTTACAAGGCACAAGAGATGCTGCCTCAAAGTACATAATTCCTGTTGCCATAACTATTGCTGATATAATGGATGTGTTCATTAAAACCAGAGGATTATTTGTTTATCCATCTTTCTGTATTGCAGGCCCTTCCTCAGCAGAGGGGGAGGCAGCTTCCTTTCGATACAAATTTATAGTACACATCTCCTTTTTTTGCCCAGTCAGAGGAATATTAAAGGATTGCTTTATTGATTGCTAACCAGAGGTCTGTTCCCCACTGGGAAAACGAACTTCTCCAAACTGCTTGCAAACAGCCCTGCAGAATCTAGAAGGGAAGGAAATGTGCACACATCCATTTTTAGGCTCCCGTTGGACCTTGGGAGTGGCACTTATTAAGCCTTTGTCTGCAAGGCATGTGCTGCTTTCCCCAGCAGGGCCACTTCACAGCCCTCTCCTTCTGTGCTCAGCTGGGCTGCTGGAAAACTCATCCTGGGCCAGTCTTGCGTGAGAGAGAAGGCACAAAAGTTACCTGAGGAGGAAGGAGAGGAACTGTCACACCTGACCACAGCACCCATTACCCATCCCCCTGCCCTGGTTGCAGGGAAGGGGTGAAGGAGTCTGGAAAAAGGGAGACATATTGAACCTGGGTGAATGGGTGAAGCAAGAAAGGTGCTTTAGTTTTTGTCTTTATTGCTAATTTTCCAAACTTACTTGAATAGGCAAGAAATCAAACTAATTTTCCCCAGCTGGAACATGGTTTGTTTCTAACAGTGACTGGTGACTGATCTCCCTCTCTTTTTCTCTATCCGTGACAGTTTTCCTTCTTACTGGGTGCCCCCACCCTCTCGGGGAGGAGGAGTGGGCACTTGGTAGCCACGGGCACCCGACCCCGGCCTGTGGTTCCAGAGCTCCTGCCCTGTCACTACACACACAGAGCTCTCTCTCTGTGCACTCCTGAAATTCCAGCATGTGACCATGTGCAGAAACATGAGGAAAGATACCAGGAATACAACAGTATACCAGGCAGCTAATAATAACCAAGCAGATATAGCATCCCTCCATGGGGTCTCCACGGCTCCCTTCCAAGTGGTGAGGCCGCAAGTGTCTGGGGAAGGCTGCCAATAAGATGACATCTTCACAGGGCATGCTAAAGGCTTCATCACAGCTCTGTGTCCCTAGAAACGAGAAAGGGACTGATTTTCACAGACTGGTATTTCTGGATGGACTGTAACCTAATCTTTTTCTTCATTAATACTACCTGAGGTGTGAGATCATGACTAGGGTTTAATACATATTGTGTATTTATCTCCAGAAGATGCTGCTCCAGGTGTCCTCAGGATGGTGCCATTGCTAGCACGCCAGAATGAATCACTTGCTAATTTTGGAGCAAATGTGAAGAAACAGCCTGAGTTTCAGAAGGTGGAGACCTAGTGTCGGGCTACTGAGAGCAAGCATGCTGGCATGCATCCTGTAAGCACGGTGTGGGTGGTAAGTGAGCTCTGCAGTGGTCATTTTGAAATGAACTGTCCTGCTTGGAAAGAGCAACTGCCCTACAGACATCTGTGAAACCTATCACCTAAACTGCATGCTGTCAGAGTTTCTGTGCACAACTGCATCTGAGGAAAGATTAATTTATTAAGAGGGGACAGCTTTACCCGTAAGATATCAGAACAGTGTCTTTCTCCTAGCATCATCATCTGTAGTCTAAAGATTTCTTTTACCACTGCTGTTATCCTCACCTATTGTAGCTCAGTATTTCAGACATCAGTCATTCATCCTGTCTTTGGTGTGTAACTTTATCCCCTTATACCTTTACACATATTCATTTTAATCAAATTTTAACATATATTGAATTTCTGCCACATCAATGTCAAAGTCCAGAATTAGAAAAAGTGAACAAAATTATTTTTTATTTTTTGTTTCCAGTCTGCCTACCCTTTGTAGGAAGGAAACTTTTGTGTCTTGGATTCCTGACCACCGTGAAGGCAGATCAGGATGGAGCTAATGCAGTGGGTTGGCACAAACAGCTTGGTCACCAGCTTGCAGGATAAACAGCAGGTGCGGTATTGGAGGCTGCCAAAGTCTGGCAAGGTGAGAAGAAAGCCTCAGTGCAACATGGACCAGCTTGGGTTCTCTAAAGGTCAGTCTCAGCATCCAAAACTCTTTTTGTTCTCATAGGTTTGGGGTCAGGGGGGATATTTTTAGCTATTTTTAGTAGGGGTTGTTTTCTTTTTTTCACCTGTCAGTTTTTGCACTTGCAGGCAAGATTTCAGCAGATGCTCAAAACCTTTCAGTCTGCTTTGTTGTCTCTGCTCTCCATTGTCACCAGTGCGTGATTGAAGAGGATGAGTCTGGAAGCCAAGGTTTGCAAACCTGATCACAGCTAAATATTTTTCCAAATGCTTCCCCTATCCACGCGTTCCAAAGTCACAACTGATAGAAATCTCCTCAGATTTTTCTGAGGCTCATCAGGGGAAAGCAACTCTGTAGAGGTTTGAACACTGAGATGATCGGAAAACCTTTCAAAATAAGCTAACACTGTGTTCTTAAACGCTATGGAAATGCTATTGCAAATCTGCTCCTGGCCAAGTGGTAATCACGTGTGCTTAATTTGAAGTATTGATTTCATGATTAAGCAGTATCCACAGTATTGATAGATGTCCCTGAATCAGGGCCTTAAAGTCTGCAGTGGTTCTTCTAATTAGCTACTTCTGTCATTTCACCATGACCTCTTAATTTCATATGATTGGAGTTTTATTAGTTTATGAAAGAATATAAAAACATTCAATAAGAAAGCAGGAAACAGTGAATCAATTCAGTCCGTTCTCATGAGGGATTTGAACCTGGGATATGCTGAGCATTGACAGTGCTTAGAGAAGTCAACACAGAAGCCATTGTACAATTTCAGGTAACTTGTCATTAAAGCAAACCGTAAGATTTTCTGGTTATCCACATTTGCACATGCCAACAAAAATCTTAAAGCAAAAAACATAGCAGTATTGTCATTTAAAGGGGTCTTAAGAGACTGGAACATTTAGTATTCAGCAATAAATGCAGAGGACAGACACACTCTAGTACTAGCCAATCCTCTTGCAATATTATTTAAAAGATGACAGCACTAAGACAAATTCTGAAGAAATGCACGGCTGAGTACATTTGTATTAGGAAGCATGGAGTTTTAGCAGGCATAGCTCTTGCTAATTTTCAAAGAGGTTGTACTTCCGTCATTGATCAGAAAATTGTCAGTTCCAGCTTCCCATTCCATCCCAAAAAGCCAGATGAAAAAACTCATTATATCTTGTTTACATTCATACAATTACAGTAACCAGAAAAGAACAATCACAAATTTGCTTACATATCATCCTGCAATTCCACCCCATAAAAAGATACAAGCACAATTTAAAGGTTACCTTTATGGTATTGATACACTATTTCTACCTATAAATAAATGAAGTTTGTGAGATTAGAAAGTATAGTGACCTTCATGTAACAGTGTAGGAAAGCAATTAGCTCAAGGTCACTTGCTCATCAGAATGGCTTAGGAGGATAGTTTAGTCCTGAGCTGCTGACCAGGACAATGAGATTTATATATCCTTGTTTGTAGGTACTATGATATTTGTTTAACACGTCTGTCTGGATAATATTTGCACTGAACAAGCAGGGGAGAAAGGATAAAAGAGCCAAATGTCAGCTATTTTATGTTTGCGTGTACAACAAAAGGGAGCATTTACAAATGTCAACAACTTGTTTTTGTGTTTCACTCCTTCAAAACATCTTGCAACAAAAAATTGGATGTGACAAGAAATTAATCCATATTGTGATCTAATTATTTTTGGAATTATGGAAAAAATGTAAGATGTCTAAAATATTTAATTGTGAGAAGTGTCTAATAAGATAAATTTGTAGTGAACTTATAAGATTTTTAAACACTTGTGCCAGCTTTGAGATGCCTAAATAGCCAGAAGACTGTGATTTTCTCTTTCAGGGGTACACACGGAGTACACAAAAAAAAATCGTCTACTTCTTACAATCCAGACCAAGACCTGGTCACAGAGTCTTCTTACTGCCATGACACGGTCACAGGGGAAGGGGTTTTTTCCCAGGTAGGCTGGAGAGGGAGGGTGGGTTGGGGAACCCAGACTCCCGGGAGGGCTGGCAGAGCTGGGGGCTGCTGTGCTGAGCCACAGTCTTCTGCCAGCCTGGATGCAGTGGAAGTGGTGCCTCATTCACATGGTGAAGTCCCAGCTTTTTTCTGTTTACACAGAAACTGATAACAGCTGCAAAAACCTGGCTTTATATTTTAAATCTCATTTAACTATCTCGCTTTATCTCACTAAACCACCTCTGTGACAGATTACCATTTCAGGCAGTGCTGTTTGGAGCATCTACACCATGATCAAAAGACTGTAAATACTTGTTTACAGACCCTTCTACTAACACAATCTGCTGTTGTGTGTTTTCATATCAAGCTGTAACAAAGCAAAAAGGAAGTGATCGCCCAGGAGACTCTCCAGAGAGTTTGCCAAAAAATTAGATAGGCTGAACCAATCTGTGCAAACCAAACTGAACTGTGGTGATCACAACTGCTGGCACAACAAAGTCATCCCTTATTTAAGGGAGCCCTTATGGTTGAGTAACTCAGACACAATAAGGAAATTAAGGAATTTTGCTCAGCTCCTTTTTGGGGAGTTAGCTATCAGCTGTAACCAAGGAATACAAAATGAAACTACAGAAATATCAATTAATAAAAATCTGTATAAGATATCCCTTTCTTTCTGTCATGTGTGATATGCAGTGCTGGGTGTTAACATCAACTCATTGAACACACTTCTCTCTGGCAAGTCAACGCCTTGAGGACATCTGGGGCCGTGCAGATTGTTGTGTCTCCCAGTAAAAGCGCTCTTGGATCATTACTACCCACAAAAAGTTCAACAAGGAAGGAGGGAAGGCAGAAGGAAGGGCAGAAACACTCAATACCCTGCTCTTTCCCAGCCCCTCACTTCCTCAATGTGACCCTGGCTCCTGAGCCTCTGCCCTGGCCCCTGAGCCTCTGCCCTGGCCTTCCTACCTCCAGCCCCCACACACTGACCCTGAGGGCATCTCCCCATCCTCCCCCCGTGCTCCTCACAGGTGGTGGTCAGGGCTGCACCACCCCTTCCACAGTCTGAGGTCAAGAGTCAGCCCAATGTGGCTCCAACTGTGAGGCTCCCAGGGGCTTTCCTGGGTTGCCCACCTCTTTCCTTGCACTGTGAGCAACCGGCGCAGCTGCAGGCACAGCTGCTCCATCAGGGACTGCTGTCTCCCATGCCAGGTGTGCAGTGCTGGGCTGGCATCCAGTGGTTCCTACTGGGCTGGAAGTGCCCAATGGACCAGTTCGGCCATTCCAATTCCTTTCCTGTCCAGTCGTATTAGCAGCAAAAATCATCACTAAAAATTCTGTTTTGTTGGTTTGGGTTATTTTTTGCTCTTCATATTTTTTATGTAGATTTCAAAATTGTGGCAAATATTTTAGAGCAGTGATGAATTGTTTATTACCAAATAATTGGTAACTTTCCACATTGTCTTTGATCACTTAATTAGGTCGAGTATATCGCATTTTGGAGAAAAATTAATGGAACTTATTTGCATCTGTGTTGTAACTTGGACAGACTACAAGATTCCAAAAGAAGAGATGATGAATCTTTCCACGTTTTTGGCAAGATGATGTAACTAGCACCGAGGAAAGTCAGAACTGGGCTCATTGCTTTGTATCTGTCTGAGATGCTGACGTTTGTGAGAAATTCTTACAAAGAATATGAGAGCAATTATGGTTTTAATGATTGACTACAGCCAGTTTTCACAAGTGGGAAAGGCTGCCAGGGCTGCAGGCAAGAGAAAACATGGGGTTTGGGGTGTCCTGTGATTTCACCCTCATACCACTGATCTAAATGGCAGTGTTCTTTCATCAAGAGGTCATTAGGTCAACCAAGTGGTTAAGTTCCTAGTAGCTTAATTTGTGTCAAGGGGGCTGCATGTTTGTACAACCCATCTGAGAATACCATCAGGTCCCACAGGCTTTCAGACAAATTTTGCACTTATTTAACTTGGTGTGGAGTTAGAGTGGATTCTTGCCATTAGTGCAATTAATTCAAATATATATCATTATAATCTTCAGCAGCATTCACCTATTCAGAAGCATGCTCTCTCTCTATTTTGTGCACATAACTTCCCTTGACATTAACAGGAGGGGATAATAGACATGGAAATGTAAAGAGAGGTTAATACTCTTCCCTGTGACCTTCCCAGAGACATCATATTTTCTCAAGCTGACCTCTCATTATGCTGAAAACTGCAAAGAAAAAACCCCACGGTTTCTGTTGCTTTTTTTGTTCACTTCAGAGACTACAGACATCTGCCCTAAGTACATTCTGTTAATAATTATTTTGAATGTATTCTAAAAATCCACATCATTCCCAAAGAGGGGAAAAACACAAAAGAAACCCCAGTTGGTGAGGGAGGACAATGTGCAACATTATAGCAGTGCTGTAGCTGCCTGCCGTGATTGCCACTCGGAGATAAAAATCATTCCTCACACTTTGAGACAAAAGTAAATGGCAGTTTGCAATGTTAAGAACCCCTGTGGAAATAAGATGAAATGAGACGAGGTTTCCAGACCTGTGAGAAAAATCAATCTGATGGAAAATTGACAAACTTGTTTAACGTGTCGGCACAAGATCCGAGAGCTGACCCGTAGAGACCTCCACTTAGGCATACCGTGAAGTTACTGTCAGTTCTCTTAATCTGTTCAATTACACAACAGGATCTCAAAGGGGACTTTTTACCAAACATCACTTTAAATTAACTTTTCTCCTTCGTGTTTTAAACTTGCAGTCCTTCCCCGCCTCTTTGCAGCAACATGGGTAAATTATTAAAAGCCCAGTTGCTTGTCAGTGTAAATGCTACAGCAAGATCAGTTTAAAATTTCAATTGGAAATAGAGAAGGTTTGCAAGGTTAAAAAAGAGAAAAATGCTCATCTTACTACATGTCACCAAATTAATCTCCACGATAATTTCTCTGAGGCCAAGGTCTATTGTTTTTCTGGTTTAGGGGATGAAGAAATGGTAGCAAAATGCAGCACACCATAATTTTAATTCTATTAGGAACATGAAACTGTGCCACTTTTCACAGCCATGGGCCACAAAGTGAAACAGAGAAGTATTCAAAGTAGAAGATATACTACTGTACTGAACTGACCCTAAATGTCTTTTTTTTTCCTTGGGGAAGTGGAGTAGGAATAGGATAGGAAGGGAAGATGCTAAATAATGCAAGGGATGAAAAAAACCATAACTTTGAAGATAGGTAGGGCAGCATTTAAGAGGGAGAGATTGAACTGCAGATGGCCAAAGAAGAGAATTTGGGACTTTTTCGTCTCCATTATTTTATTAAATGCATCATTGAAATAAAAGATTAATTTTCCCCCAAATCTGTTATATTTGAAGTGTGAAGTGAAGGACTCTGAAACTGAGCAGAAAGTGCAGCAGGAATGTGGCCTATCAATTAAACTCAAGTGCCAAGACTCATTGACATTGATGGGTGTTACAGCGCAAGTGCCCAGAGACATTATTTAATAGGTTCATTTTCACAAATGCATTCTGTTAACCAGCAAGCTCATAGAGAACGTCACAGTAGCCACAGCCGTCTGTCTGCTATTGATTTGGAGTAGGTGTGGATCATGTGATGTATCTTGCTGCTGACGTGCCTTGTTCTTGTTGTTTTTGGTGGAATCAGGTTTTATATCAAGTTCTTTGCTGGTTTTCAGTTTTATCGTTTGATTTTTCTATTGAACAGATTGAAGGTGAGAGACAAAAATTCATTTTATATAGTAAGGAATGAAGAAAGAAATACCAAGATGAATGATAGTGTATTTTTTGTGGAAAAAAAAGAAGTGCACATGGAGAAGAAATTGTATCTAGGAAGAGAGCAGAAGCAAACAGCTTTTTTTTTTTTCATTCAGAAGGGATTAAGTGATTTTCTACCATTCTTGTTAGAACATACTAGGGGAAGAAGGCTTAATTCTGTAGCCACTTGAAATACAAAAGGCATCAAATTCAGAAGGTCTCTTCTTAGTTTTGTTGGAAGTATTAATATCATTGTAGTGTTGACAGCTCTTGATAGAACAAAATACAACCAACTGCTCAAATAGATAGAACTTTAAAGAGTTCTGTCGTGATTAATACTGTGTTCTTGGTTTGAAGATTTAAGGTAAAGGTTAACTGTAATTTACATTAAATACCTACTTTATTGCTGTGTCTGCACTGCTATCAGAGATAGCTCTATTTTAGCAGAGCAATAATTTCTAGATGTTTTCTTTTGTATAAGCCACTGTTAAGGCTCATTGGAAACTTGTTAAAAAGTAGTATTAACTCTTTTCTCACTTTCTGACTGACCTGAGAAAGACCTTGTTGCTCTTTTCACCACCCAGAACTTTATACAAGCTATGCTTTTCACAGGCTTTAAAAACTTCAGCCTCCTCAGAATCTGCAGAAATTGATGTAACTCAGGTTAGACTCAATCGAAGACATCCTGTGTTTGCAGGTTTTTATTGCTCTCTGGCACTCTGTGGGTCCTCAACTCAGACTGTCTACACTTAGAGGAACAAATTTTGACCTAGGGAGTACGGAGGTCAGTTCTAAAAACTGTAGCTGAGGCCAATCCATATCTCCATTTTGAAGGGTCGTCAAATGGCAACTCCCTCAAGCCTGATCCTGTAATCCAAGAGCAGAGGTGGCACATTATGGCTAGTGATTCCAGCTGCTAGCTCCTGCACATTGCTTATTTGGAGACTACAATAGATAACAGACTTTTCAGAGAGGTCCTATGCATCTATGGGCACTCATTTAAGAGAATAAAGTCAAAGTTTGCTCAAAATTGGAAGGGTAGCATTTCTACTCTTTTATGGAAGCTTTTGGTGGACCTGAATGCTTTGTGATTTCAGCTACAAAGGAGATTCAGTATTACTGAGCATTGACCCTACCACTGATGCTAGTACAAATGTTAATGCTGAGTACTTAGCACTTAACACTACGTATCTTCTAAGCAAAGGGCCAAGAACAAGGTGTAACTAGTATGATAAATCTCATTAACACCTGTATAAGAACAGAGATCACTATAACAACAATGAAGTGGCCTCCATACTAAATGCTAGTGCAGTATCAATGGCTTTAGAAGCGAGTTTAACTGAGCCTTGGAGACTGTGGTTAGAAAAAGTGCTTCAGGGGTGACTCTAGGCAAGTCAATACATTGAAAAGCAGTCCCTGAAATGTAGCTGCCAGCAAGTTAGGCTGGTTGTTTTGCAGACATCCTAAAAGAAAGCACAATCTACATATCACTTGTTTCTCATTTATTTTACTTGTGCTTTCTGTCAGGAGAAAAGACTCTTCCCTTTATTAGACAGCATCAAACAAGGGGAGGGAAGGACAGATGTACATGCAGCAAGGAAGTCCTTATTTTTGCATTTTTTGATGCAAGCTTGACTTACAAGAGAAATTTCGTGGCCTTTATCATAACAGTGTGCGGTCACCTTCTGTTAAATTTCCAATATGCCCCAAGGACTTACTCATCTAAATGCAGAAGCTTTTGAAATTCTTACCTTTTGTCTTATTCCTGTGATTCTTGTCTGTTAACATCCTGATGATGCAAAGAGTTACCCTTTAGTCGCTATCTTTGTCAAGGGTGGGGGGTTTTGTTTGTTTGTTTGTGGGTTTGTTTATTTGTTTACTGTTTGTTTCCCATTCATCTATTCCTCTTACTCCCACATGTTCACAGTACGGCAATTTTATCAATTTATACAACTTTATCCTCTCCTAGGCATATTGGGCAATTTCCCAGACTAGAAACAAAGAGATGTGCTGATCTTACAGAAAATTTCTCTTCCTTTACTGTTGCTGCTGCCACTTCCCAAACATATTCTGTCATGTTGGAAAAGATCCTACATAGATCCTATCCAAGGCATCTTTGCTTCTGCCAAGTACGAGATCTTATCCTTATGCCATGATACATTGGGCTGTAGAACATTTAAGAAAGTTGGATAGCTTTGGTGGGTTTTGTTTTCTTCTGTTTCTTTTTTTCTTCTTTTTTTTGGTCTGTGTGTGTGTGTTTTTAAAATTGATTCAGATGTGGTATTTCTCTCCAGTTTTCTAGAATATCAACAAAACTTCATTGAAAAAATGATGGGTACAGACACAAACATACAAAGGTCAGAAAAATAAGTTTCTGAAGGCTGGTAATAATTTCAGTATTTAACAGCTGTCTGCATTTGCTCAACTCTACCTCTGCTAAGGAGATTTCCATCCATGGAAGATTTACCCAAAATACTTATTTTTCAGAGGCAATTTTTTGAGCTTAATTTACTGCACATCCTTGCTGGAATAGTTCTCAAGCCTTTGCAGATGCAAAGTCACAGGGAGCTGCCTGGATATATATGATTTTACACGCCTTGCAGATAGCTCAGAGATGCAATTGCAAAAGCTAGCTCTCACAGACAGTTGGGAATTTGGGACAGTCCCTGAAGGACTTTGCATCCATAAACCAATGACTGGATTACACTGATCCATAAATGCATTTTTCTCCTATCTCTGGCTAATGCAATACAAATAGTCTTCCTGCTGTTAACTGTTTCTGAAGCCATACACAAGAGAACATAAAGGATATGGCATATATTCAAACAGAAAGGTCAACAGGTCATTTGCTCTTTATGCTAGCAAAAGAACTTCAATATCTGTAGTGTTGCAGAAAGAACTAAATGCAGAAATATTCCCTGACTAAAGTTCCGTGTTCAGAAAATATTGCTGAAAAGTAGTGATTCATTCAGACTACAGAGGGGATTGGTGACAAAGTCTGGTCTAGACCAGGAAATCTCAATTCATGAACGAGCTGTGGGGATAAAGCTGCAGGTTTGTTTATCAGCAGTTTCCTGCTCTGTAAGAATCCAGGAGCCCTCATGGTGATGTCGCTTCCTCAGCACTGTACCCTCTGTCAGCCTGGCTCAGAACCTTTGGTGCCTTGTCCCATCCCACAGGTCTCCTCTCTTGACTGCCTGGCAGCCAGCGACAGAGGCAGGAGGGACCTGTGCGTCGAGGGTGCAGCTGGCCCATGGCTCCTGGCTGGGTGAGGAGCTTTCCCTGGCTTCTGCTCCACTGGAAGGCTGGGAAAGGGTTGCTGCCCCGCACGGAGTGAGTGAGACCCGCAGCAGCAGCAAGGGGCTCTGGGGCACAGTGCTGGGCAGCAGCAGGGCAGTGAGTTGGGGGCACCCATGACACTGAGAAGCAGCTTCTGGTGGAGAACCACGTTCTGCAAACAACAGACAAGCCATGGGGCTACGCCTGTGTGAGTAAATGGGACTTGCCTGGGATAGCTCTCTAGTGCTGAGGCTGATGGACACAACTCACGCCTGTGCCATTAAACCTTCCTGCCCTCAGGAAGTCACAGCTGCATCCAGGGAACCTAAGGCGATGGGCATCATTCACACTGAACTTTTTTAGAGCCACAAGTCACAGGCCAGGAGTATTTCCATGATGGCCAGAGTGACCTGACTGTCCAGCAGTGCCCCTGGTACAGTTCTTTCTACCAGGAGAAGTGTAGCCACAGAAATTAATGTCATGTCCCGCAAAACACTAGTCAAGGCAATGCCTAATGAACAAACCTTTCATTGTTACTTTTGAGAAGATCATGAAGGCATTTGGACTTTGGACCTTTTCAAACTTCTGCAGGGTCATTAAAAAGTAATTTTGCTTTAGTTACAACCTTTTTGGTTGCTATTAAAGATTTCCAGGTGTATTTGCTCCTTTATCAGGAAGCAAATCATTGCTTTGTTTCTCTTCAGGAAAATTATTTTTTTCTATTTTCTAGCTTTCTCATTGACCTCGATATTTGAATGTCTTTGAAAGACTCGAGCAAGGTGATTAACATTCACTACATTTGTTTCTCATTTGTCTCCAAGGAAAGAAGGATATGAAGCACTTTGCTTTGTGTATAAATATTACTTTTCTGCCTATTTTAGAGAAAAAAACCCCCATCCCTTACAGCAGAGTTTAGTTTATATTGCTTCAGAGACCATCATTCACATAAGAGTGGCCCAGAGAGGTGACCAGAGACTAAAATAACAGCACAAGGACAACATTTTAGTGCTTCAAAGGTAGGAACTGAGATGCTGATCTTGATTCAAGGAGAAGCCAAAGCAAAGAACCTGGGACAAGTTAACTGTACGCACTGGGAGTTAGTGTTGCTAAGAATATTCTCCCAGCTTTCTGTACGAGTTGGTATTTTGAAAACACCAAAGGCTGTAGCAGCTTGCAATAGGGTACATGATGAAAGCATGAGATTATGAAATTTTCAGTCCAGAAGCCTTTATAACTTCACAGCAGCTGAAAACGCCCAATAATCCTCATTGTAAAATTTTTCATTTTAAGAGTTCTAAGGTTTATTTATACACAAACGCTTTTCATCAGCTATATACAGAAAGACTTGCCCAAATATTGAAGAGGAAACACTTCAGCTTGCTGGTTTTGCTGATTTTTGCCCCCAAATAAATCTGGATCATAACGCATTAGTCAAACTTTCTAAAGCAGAAACACTTGGATTTACCTTGTATAATCCTGACAGCCTTTACAAAAAAGCCAACCCTAAACATAAATAAAAGACTTTTTGCCTCAGTGTCTTTTTAACAGATGTCTAGATGTAGCTGTTATATAGACCTTTACTTCCATACTACCTTACTCCAGCTTGTGAAAGTATCTCCAGTCAAGCAACCACAGCCACAATGATGTGATTTAGCCAATTTATTCCTGTTAATCTGAGCCTAATGCAGACAAAGATCCAGAGGAACATCTGATCAACTTTTTGACAGGTTTTCAGCAGCTCAGGTAATCTACAATGTTTGCATGTGTGGAAAATACATGCAAGGAGCCTAGCACAGGGAGGTGTTTTTGTAAAACAAGACTTGGAAATGTAAGACCCCATAAAATAATGAGTCACAAAATTTGACCATGTACCTACCCTGTTTACATTGGCAAAGCACTATCACAAAGAATTATTTGGTTTTTCAGTGGTGCCAATCTATGGTCGATTCCACACGCTCAAGCTTGGAGCATCTCCTGGGGTGTCTGTGGTTTGAAAAAACAGTTTCACAACGCTGTTTCTAAGTGTACCAGAACTTCAGATAAAAATCCCAGTCACCTATACTGCCAATATCGCAGGTCACTCAGAGGGAAAGCTGTAAGAAAAACAACCACAGGAGGCAAGTAAAGATGGCTTTAAATAATTTTATTGTAGTGGACTCTTTAAATGGATCTGCTTTAAAGTGACTCTCTGTTAATACGGGGTTTCGTAAATAAGCAGCATAAACCCTCACCTACTTTAAAATATAAATCTGAATGTTTACAAGATCAGATGTCATCATATTCTTTCCATGCATGCTCTTTCCATTGTTGTTTTGCAATGCATTATTTTGTTAGGAAACATTTCTTTACCAAGAGGGTGGTCAAACACTGGAACAGGCTTCCTGGGCAGATGATCAATGCCCCAAGCTTGTCAGTGTTTGAGGCATTTGGACGATGCCCTTTGTTGCTCAGCCCCGTCAGACAGTTGGACTAGATGGTCACTACAGGTCCCTTCCCACAGAAATTGTGTATCCTGTCCTATCCTATCCTGTCCTAATTATTTATTAGATGTAATAGTCCTGTTTCTTTCCTTGCTCAAGACCATGTGACCTGAAGAAAGCTTGCTTTGGGCTTCTGTTTTCATATAACCATCATGTATGTGACCTGCTGCTTTTCTTTTTGCTCCTGTCAACACCACAGTTTATGAAGCATCAGCAAGGCCATATTTATCGTGAGAATCTGGGTGGACATCATTGAGCTCATGAGGAACCCAGCTGAGAGCCTGAAAAAATTAACTTTGTTAATTACTCTTAATAGGGCTATTTTCTCATTTAAAAGGGATTACAGCTTGTTTTCATAGAATCAAACAGTATCTTGGGTTGGAACAGAACATAAAGATCACTTGGTTCCAACCCCTCTGACACTTGCAGGGACAGCTTTCACTAGACCAGGTTGCTCAGAACTCCAACCTGGCCTTGATGCCCCCTCCACGGGGCATCCACAGCTGCTCTGGCCAACCTGTTCTAGTGCCTCACCACCCTCACGGTAAAGAATTTCTTCCTCATATCTAATCTAAACCGACTCTCCTTCAGTTAGAAACTATTTCCCTTGACCTGTCACTGCATGATCTTGCGAAAAGTTCTTCTCCATCTTTTTTGGGGGCTCCCTTCAGGTACTGGAAGACCAGAACTACCTCATCCCGAAGCCTTCTCTTTTTCTGGTTGAGCAATCCCAATTCTCTCAGACTTTCCTCAAAGCAGAGCTGCTTCATCCCTCTAATTACCCTGGTGGCCTCCTCTGGACTTGCTCCAACAGGTCCATGTCCATCCTTTGATGGGGAGTGCGAGAGACCGAAATGTTAGAAATTAATGACTCAGTCAATCAGCCACTGGCAAAAGCAGCAGGTGATTTGCTGGGGGCAGATTTGCACCCCCCAAAAAGAGGAGAGTTTTCAGGTGTGTGGTGGCAAAACCTCTGATCTGCCTAAGAACAGCCCAGGTGCAGACGGTGTGAGCCAGTGGGGGATGACCACCAGTGGAGAATGGCCACAACAAATCAACCTTTGTTCGGCAGCAAGCTGAGTTTTGAGCCAGATAACAGAGAAAGCTGACAAGAAGCAGAGCCGGTGAGGTGGCATAAACTTTTTGTCATGCCCATGTCCATGTCCTTCCTTGCACAACTGGCTCAGGTGTAAAACTCCCACCTGGGGTATCAGGACATTCACATGAAAGCCTGAAGATACTTGTCCCATCTGATGGGGCGTAACTGGCTCAACTACACAGTTCTGGTATTTTTAAGAGAAATACACTTTGTCCCTGTTCAAAGATTACTAGAATATGCTAATCCTACACAGAGCACCTACTAAAAAGGAAGGTATGCCAGCTTGGATTTGGCATTTCACTAAATTTCCCGCTAATCTGTGAGCCTGGGCAAAGAGACTTTGAACCTGCATGAGAAACATCACAGTAGCCATTGGCCCTGGTAAGACAAATTGAGTGAGAGCCCTGCCCTTCACATAGCCTTCAGGTGGTGAGAGATGAGTAGATGACCACCAGATGATCTATCTGAGTTTGTTTTAAGCCTTAATTACACCTAAATTTAAAGAGTGAATGACTAAAAATAAACATTATCTCCTAGGTTTCTCCTACAGCCACCTACCACTTAATTAAGAAAGCACTTAAGAGCTTGTCTTAGCCCTCTCTGCAGGTTGAACAAGCCCATCCTAGAAATGTTTCTGATAAGACAAGTGCTGAGCCATAGGCTACCCTTCCTTAAACACAAGGAATTTAAAGGAAAAATGACATTTTTCTCTAGTAAAGTAGGCCTTTTGGAACCTAGGGAATCCAGAAGCGGCCTGTGAGTTTTTGAATTCACTCTAAGTTTTGCATATGAGAAAACAGGGATAATTTTTATTTTTACAAGAGGCAGGGGCTTTTCTTTTCCACCAGAATGGTATCTCCCCCACACGACACGTCAAAGATGAAAGAGCGTGCAGTATTATTTATTCCTCTAAAGCTTCTTTGGAAACTGATTTATTATAAGGAAATTAAGGAGTTATCTGTGTCAACACTGTGATTAGAAAAACATATTTCCATCTAGAGTTCTTATAGTACATAAAACTAAAATTAGTTAGTCATACTGAGATCTGTTTATTAGTATGTTGATAAAACTGAGAGATGAATAGTCAGTAAAAGGCAAAACTACTGGAAGAGATTTCAGTGACAAAAAAGAGATGACCAACCAGACCCATAGTATTTTAAAAATACATAGAGTTATATTATATTTTAGGTTGAAAAAGATCTCTGGGTGTCATCTAGTTAAACTCTGTCAGTCACAGCAGGGCCAGTTCACTAAGGGTCATGTCCAGGTGAGTTCCACCTATTCAACGAGGAAAATTCAGACTCTCTGTTAGTACAGTCTAAGTACAGTTAGCAGCACAGATAAACAGAAAACATCCCATCTTTCTTATTTTATTAAAGTTTATTGCAAGATCAAAGGTCTCACAAAAAAATAGAAACTTACAAATTGTGTGAATAGTTTTAATGCACTCATAAAGAGACATTAAAAGAAAATTGACTAAGATTCTGTACTATATCTGCAATATAATTCACTGGCTTCATTCTTAAAATATTGTTGCCATTTTGGAGTAAATAAAAAGCATAGCATTACACATGTTCACAAGTATTTACCACTTATTTTAAACAAAATCTTTACGATATATTTTTTTTTCCAGAGAAATTAGTTCATCCCCATTTTGAAAAGTCTAATAAGAAAACATTCAACATCCTCACTGGAAGTAATGTGAGCTGATGTTTCTGTTGTAAAAAATTATGCTATGGAAATCAACAAACAGCTTTACAGAGTTATACAGCCATACTAAACAAGCTTCTATGTTATGCTGCATTAGGCCTTCTGGATTAGCAAAACATTTTGACAACAATGGCAACTTTTCAGCTGAAGCTTAAGCATTTCATAGTTTGGATTAAAATGCTGTAACCTTTGAAAAACAAATATCCAGTGTTACACACCTGACAACATTCTTAACCAAATGGTAATACTCTAAAGGTTAAGGCAGCTCCAAATTGAAGCTGCAATGTTTGTATTTTCACAATTCCCTGCTCAAATTTAACTCCTTAGAATGCAATGTGTGAGAGAGAGTGAGAGAGAGGCTGCGTGGTACTTGGTTGCTGTTTGGGATTAAACCAGAAGAGTCTCACAAAGAAAATTAATCATTTTATGTGTTTAATTTGGATATTTTCTTGCATACACTGTATTAAGAAGCGTCTGATCCTACAAAATGGTACCCATGAAGGGACTCATGTTTAGATGGCCTTCTCAAGGAAAGCACTATTTGCATTGTGAGATCCATTCTAAAATAAACCCACACAGGAAATGAGAGGGATCCTGTTACTGATTTATACCCATTCATCTGATGTTCCAATTCATCAACAGAACAGCATAGTCAGAGGAGGCAAGTTCATTTAAATAAAAGGTAAAGTTTTTCAGCCAAATAAAATAATAATTTTTTCAGAAAAATAAAATTCTTTCTAATAGTTGCTGTATTCAGCTATTCTTTGTCTTCATGAAGTATAGCTGGTTATAATTGTTAGGCTAAGCACTGTTACTCATTAAAATGTCAAGGAGGAAAGATTTAAAAATCACTACAGCTTCTAATATTTAAAAAAAAATGAAAGATTAAAAGAAAATGGTAAATCACTGAAGATTTTCTTGTTACTTTGTATCTTAAAACCTCTGGGGTAGATTTAGTAAATAAAAAGCATCAAGTTTAGTTCCCAGTTTCAACACAGGCCTCTGTTGATCAACTGCACTGAGTTACCATTTACAGATCAAAGGAAACACACATGACCAAGGCAAAGTAAACAGAGGAAAACAAGCTTAACATCTATAACTCAAACTATCCAGAGAACTAGTAGGAATCCACTTCAAGAAATTTGCCAAAGGCTTTTATAACTTTTATGCAAACAAAACCACAATGCATTTCTAAAGTTTTGCTTCAATATTTGTACTTAGTTGTACAGTACGTTAAAGTCAGTGTACAGCTTTAGCCATTTTACTGTAACCTCTGTAAACTCACAACTATATTGCATCATATGAAAGGTTATAAACCCTTCTGCAATCCCCATTAGATCTACTGAATGCAGCAGAGTGGAACATGTTGGTACAGAAGGTTAGGAGCCAGAAGACATATTGGGTGTCCAGCCCATTTGATAAGCCCGCTCCAGTGTTCTCTTGCAGTCCTGTAGCACAGTACTGAAGGTTATGTGTGGATATTGCTGCACCAGCTGCTCCACTGTGGCCTCGTTCACCTGCAACACAAGAACAGAACCTGTGATGTGCAGAAAGTGAATGAAAAGGGTAACATTAGGCAAGTTAAAAGAATGGACAAACTTTGGACACCTGGGTGGGCTTGCAGGATGCTTACTGTTGCTATAGGTTTGGGTGCATTTATCACAAAATAAATATACAGAATGTAATGTCCTGCTAGAGAATGAGAAAAAACCAAAATCATACCCCATGCTTTGATTTCACTGTAAAGGAAGAAGTGTTACGATCCTGGTTTAACAGAGTGCTGCCCAGAGCAACAGATTTCCACCTCCAAACAGAAGCTATTTACTCAAAGTTGCAGACATAAGTTTAAAAATGTGAGATATTTTTGGCTTTTGAAAATGAAAATGGATTACACCTGTTAATTAATTTATGGCACAGTTACGGAGACATTTACAAATATCAAGCAGTAACTCTACAATTAACTTCACTGAAATGAGCTTGCATTGTATGGTTGCTATCAACAGGTTTGCAATGAAAAGTAATAGATAATATGACCAAACATGGGGAAAAATCGCAAATTCTTCTATGTTGCAGGTAGATCAATTACTCCTGTATGTCCCTTCTTCCAAAAGGTTAAAGTCCTGCATGTCTTCACATACATCACTGGCAGAAGATTTTATTTTAGCCTTCTGTTGTGAGGATAACTCTGAAGAGTTGGGATCAATAATTAAAACGTACGAGATGGTTGGTTCTGGCATGTCCCTCTTAAATCTGAGACATCAAAGTTAGCACCTTTATTCTTCATAAGACAAGGCAACCAGACAAGCCCAGCTAAACCTAACACCTTTACAATTGCAGTGCTGTGAGAGGATTAATTTGTCAATTATTTTAAAGATGATTGCAGTTCATATCACAGAGGTAAACAGCTTTCTTCAGCCTTTAGACAAATAAAAGATTAACCTAAGAACCGTGACTTCTAGTTGGCTCTCTTCGAAATCTTTGCTGAAGGGTTGGGCATTCTAAAATGCATTGATACTACAGTTACTGAACCACATACATCAGTAGGATGTACAACTGATGGCATTGTTTGCTTTTTTTTCTCCACAATGCTCCACATTCAAAGCCAAAAGTAAAAAGCCAGGCTGAAATGTTTACTACCATTACGAAGATCTGTCTTGCGAATAATATTTTAAAGCATGGTAACCACAGTATCTAATAATATTTTTGTCCATAAAAGATAACAAGGAGAGCTTCCTTCTGAACAGTGATTGCACCCAATGACAAGGATAAATGAAAGGTTTAATATCCAGTTCTTCTACTTTGATAATAGATACACTCAATCTTCATTGGAAGTTTCATCTAGCTGAGACTGACTGGGATAGAAAACTGGTTTAACTTCACAGCACAAACTGTACTGCTCTGGCAAATTGCTATGTTACAGTAACATCTTCCAGTGATGAAAAACAAGAAGTGACTTTTAATAAATCAAAATGAAATCAGAGATAGCACAAGTCCCCGACAATATTTGATATTTACAGCTGAATACATACTTGCAAACTGTAAGCTACAATTCACAGAAATATTGCTTGGAAGGGAAGAATCCCTAAAGTAGCAGTAATTTGCTACTTTATGCCTATTCAAAAAATAGTCAAAAGTCTCTTTTCATTAGAGTTATGCTGCAGAGACCCATGGCAGAATCTCTCATGCTACCAGAAACTTCTCTTAATGGTTAACTCACCCAAAACAAAGATGCTTACAACAGACAGCTGCTCATTTTGCTCTTTCTTAACAGGAAACTAGACGAAGATGCATTATTTATCTACTAGATAGCTGCAAATATTACTAGTACATAGAAGTTATTATGATTTGGCACTTACCTGTTGTGCATTATTTGTTAGAATAGCATGGATATTATGGCTTTAGAGCCAGTGTCATATGCATACTCTCTGTTATAAGAAAAAAGGTGAATTCAATGCAAAGATGATGCTCACACACAGGACATGACTGAATGATCTCCATGTCCTGGTGTACTGGACTCAGGACATGTATATTCTAGCTAGGTATAAGCTGATGTATTTACTACCAGTCTGACTGAAGCATGGCCCATGACACTCAGGAAGGCAGATGATGTTACAATGGTATCTTTTAGTTTTAAAACCTGTGAAGAAATCTATGGTAAACCACCTCGCATTAACTGTTTGTCCTAATTTTTTTTCTGATATAATTATTACTAGATAAAATAATATTTAATAAAATTGTTGCTATTTGCTATTACTACTTTACTAAACAGAAGAAGAGAGCTTTTGGCATCAAGTGCCTAATACAGCTACAAAATAAACACAAATATGAAGAAGGCAGATAAAACTATTGCAGAAGTGCCACTGACAAAAACAGCTGTTTTATGACCAAAGTCTGAAGACTGAAAGCTTTTCTTCACTTTTTACTGGAGCATTAAATAAATATTTTAAATTATTAGTTTGATCCTAGACAATAAGTTGTGTTATAAGTAGTTAAACAGCAAAGTAATGACAAATCCTATGTATCTATTTGGAACCATAACATCCACAGAAAGAAAT
This sequence comes from Ifrita kowaldi, assembly GCA_013398055.1. Lineage (NCBI taxonomy): Eukaryota > Metazoa > Chordata > Aves > Passeriformes > Cinclosomatidae > Ifrita > Ifrita kowaldi. The sequence goes on along the minus strand of VZRS01013131.1, from coordinate 468,924 downwards.
TACTTTGAGTTTGAAAAACTGAGTTTACTCTCATGATAAAGGAAAAAATTATCTTACCAAGCTTCATGATAAATGATTGAATACATGTAATGTTAAGTTAAATATAAGTATTTTTAATCCTAAGAGACTAAAGAGCAAAGAGTTAAAAATTATGCCAAAATCAATTCAATGTGAGATTACACAATAAAAGAGGAAGAAGAAGGATCTTGTTTGGCAGTGGCAAACCAATCTGGATCCAGAGACGAGAAAAAAATTATTCCCTATCAGAAGATTTTGATACCTTTTCTTTACCATGAGAAAAGTCAGGTCAGACACTAAAACAGTGAAAAACTTCTAGTATTTAAAACTCTCCATAGCGTTGGACTAAAACAGCACTTTCTGACAAATAAGAAGAAGAGAAATAAAATTTTATTCTTTGTTAATGAATGTGAAAAGTAATATCTAAGTCAACTTTGTTAGTATCCTTGTCATCATTTCCCTAGTGGCAGGATTAAGATGAAAAGAAGTCTTATGCCCAGCCATTAGAACACAAGCTTCTGTCTCTTTGTTAAGATCAGCCTGGCTGGTGATAAAACGAAAGTACTGAATGTCATTCCCAAAATAAGTTCATTACACAAACAGAGCAATTTTTCCTTCTGAGCTTAAACATTCTTTTTCAATGAATGAAAACTAAAAATCTCCACATCTTAATATGCTGTAAAATGCTGTATTTTTCTTTCAGAAAACTTTCATTAATCTTCTTTTGAGTTGTCAGAAGAAAGACGATCTGCAGATAAACTACTTAGATTATCTAATACATAATCATTCATTTGAATCTGAATAGCTCTTCAATTTTATTTTAACACATAATGAAAGAATGCATCCCTTATCATTAAGAAAGAAAATAATAGGTTGCAAATTCTGGTCATCAAACAAAAAAAAGAAAATAACAACAAAGACTGGTTTGAAACTTATTTTTTCTTTCTGAAATAAAAATCTATCCCAGGCCAAAGAACGGATTCAAAAATTAAAACAAAGGAGACGATGGGTTACAGAAACTGGCAAGACCAAGTGGCATCATGTCTCAATTAGAGCAGTTACTCAGAAGTCATAATTTTGAATACTTCTTGCTTAAAGACACCTGAACACATATTGCCTATTTCCCAGGAGAATATACTTGACTTTGTGACAAATGTTATCTGGGGTAGGACCTCCTTAATTTCTTCTTTGTCTAATGACAGTGGGGTTGTGCAGAGAGGATTTAAATATTATCAGTTCTAGAGAATATTTCTCATGTGATAATTAGGAGTTCATCTTGGAGAGAAGAGCAAGAACACCCTCCATGTGAAACGAACACTGGCAAAAGGGTTTTGTGAGTGCCTCTCTGGAGAACTTTCATTTCACTCTGCTATGTACACGCATGTACATACACAGCTAAGTGGCTGAAATTCTGAGAAAAATGGGAAATCAGTGCTCAACACTCTTACTCTCCTTTAGGTAAAATGATCTGCCCCTAACAGAAAACCTGAAAACCCCCACCAATCTGTAAATATTTTTCCCAGAATAAAGTAACCAACACTTCTGAGCTGATTTTTTCAGGCACAGAGTAAAGTGAAAGCTACTCACAATAAAATATTCATTCATATTTTGATCTGGCATGCTATATTTACTCATCTAGTCTAATTGCCAGTATTTACTGATTTGGTACACCACTCGTCTGACACAGAACATCTTCAGAAATTTCTGTTATGCCACCTTCCACAAGTTTTCATGAAAAATTCAAACCGCAAGCAAAAATAGTTATTAGGTAATTTTATTTTTTTCCTTTTAAACGTGCTGTGTCATTTGATTCTAGTGATAATTTCAGCATTGTTTTCTTTAATTTCTAGATTCTAAAATTAGGGATTTCTGAAGATATAAAATGATTCCAAAGGGCTAGGATCTTTTGTTTTCTTTTTTTTTTTGTTTTTTTTGTTTGTTTGTTTGTTTTTTTTTTGATGTTCCTACAGCAGATTTTATAAAATTCAAAGGAGTCCAGTTTTCCTAATCCTGTTAAGGAAAATTAGAGATTACATTTGAAACCATCAGCCAAACTAGCTATTTCTTTTCAATGAGACTGATAGCTTCATTCACAGCTCAGGAACAGAAAGAGAGGTATAGGTGCTTTTCCTAAACAGGACTTCCCTAGTTACTTTTCCTTAGCTTGTCTTTAGTTGATACCATGTTCTGGAAATCTTCTCTGGGACTGGATACTCTCACTAAATTGTCAAAAATTGTAAGATTTCCTACTGATCTCCAAAACTCCTCCTATAGGTGCATCAAGGTCAGTCATAGAACGCAGTTCTGACTCTAAAGCTATTAAAATGTGCCAAGAATGTCTGTGTTATCTAGAGCAATACTGAAAAGGAAGAGTAGAGTCATCACCTGAACTGCAAGCTTTATGCAGCTCTACACAGTGAATGAGTATTCAGCATTAATCAAAAGAGTTTGAATGGTCTTGTTCAATAACAAAACCTAAAAACCTTCACATCTTAATGACTTCAGTTTAATGACCAACTCACTTGATAATTGAAAAGAAAAAGTTATCTCCATTCCAAGTTAATAACTGGAATCAGTAAGCAGTTATATAAATAAAAAAGCTAAAGTTTGCAAAACTGGATTAGTGCAAAGGTGCATTATTAGAACTTCATTCAAAAACCTGCTTATGTCCCTCAGACCACCATTCAGGGATGATGGTTGAAATAATTTCTGCAGAGTATCTAACCTAGCCCTTGGAAGGGACGTTGGCTGGCTGATTTCTGAGGACAACGCAGGTTGGTATCCACAGTTACATAACTTTATAGGCCAGTCATTAATAAAAAATAACAGACCAATTTGTAATACTCTGAGTCAGCAATATCTGCACAGAAAGGCATTAATAATACATAGAACTGCTAGCTTAATCTTAGAAATCTAGTACTTGCTAAGAATTTCAGGGAAATGCTAGCAGGTGAGAGGTACCATTCAGACAAAAGGATTTTCAGGGTTGCCATACAGACAGTTAGGTTAGATAAGGGCACAAGGGCACAAGTATTATCATTACATTTCTACATACAAAGAACCACAAAATCAACTTCACACAAAAGAAAATAAAATGGATTTGTCCCCAAAAGGCTTTCTTATAATATTGTTGACATTTTTGCTTATGGAGTGGTATTGCAGCATAAGCGGTACTGAAATGTGTGTGCTTCTGTCTTAGTACACTTAGAGCAGTATTGCACGAAAGCCAAATTTGTATGCAATGGTCAAAGAAATTACTTCATAGTCATTGTGTGTGTCCATAATGACAGATTTGGAAAACATTTTATCTTCCAATTTCTCTAATGGTTTACAGCAAAATCCAAAATATACACACTTGGAGTTATAAGCAAAACACTTTCATACAATCTTTCTCTTCTCTAAGTTGTACTTTGCTTCCTCAAGTGAGTGTCTTTTAAAAAGTGTACTCTGTTTGATTTTTTTTCTGCTAATAGTTGAATGAATTATATTCTCAGGTGGCCCAATTATAACTGTTGCCTGTAGCCATAACAAAATTAAAGATTTCTGGAAACGTTTTGTGTGAAGTGCACTTGATCAGCTAAGGCAGACATATTCCACAGAGTTTCAGTGACTGCCCTTATGCCCAGGGGCAGAACCTTTGTTTAGGACTTTAATAAAATAACAGCACTACCAATATTAGCACAATATCCTATAGTCCAAATAAAGTCCCTTACGACTTGAGAAAAGAATGTATTTTGACTTAGAGGATGCTGTTACTGAAAAAAAAAAAAAAAGACAAATAATCACACATGCAAACACATACAAACACTGTATTTGTAGGCTCATAAACAATGAAATTGGCAAGTTTAATCTGATGTGCTATTATTATCATGACATTTGACAACTTGTGTTAAACCTTAGCAATTAATTACCCATTTATATTTGTAAAGGGAAGGAGTAGGTAAACAGAAATAACTGCAATCTTTTCTGCCACGTGAATTGAAATAAATGGAACACACAAATCTTCTAATATTCCACAGCAGCACTTCTGGAAGGATTTCAGAAAGTGTAGCAAGGTTGCTTGCGGAGTATATCTACTTTACAGTTCTTGCTTAAATCTCACCTGAAAGGAATGAAATCCACTGTTGTGAAATTCACTGTGGTTGTTTTCTCATGTGAATGCTATTGCCTCAAACTGCCAGTCTGCTGCAAACCAGCAACACCCATTTCAGATCTCTGTGAGGATGCACAGTTTTCTAGCACAGCCATTGTTTCAGGGCTTTCTGTCCTAATCATTGTTGCAACACACTACTGAATATTGAAGCTGTGTAAGTAATAAAGGTTTCACTCGCAATTCTCTTTTGCTTATTGTGAGGGTTTATTTTTCTATTAAATCAGAGAAACCATTCTAAAGGAGCCTTTTGGTTTGGCTGGTTATTTGGTTTACTAACTCTGCTCATTTCATCAGACAAACTTCTAGACTCCACCTACAGAATATTTCCAGGTTATAATATTACCAGTACTATACACATTTCAAAAACTTTATTGTTTTAAAAATTGCAGTTAATAAAGACCCAGATGCAGTGAAATGACAGTGGTAATTTATATAGTGATAAATATTCTTTCAGATTACCTTCTGCCTGTTGAATTAATAACACTGAATATTTTCCTTCCTATTTGACTACATTAACAATAATTTGAGCACATTACTGTAATACCTGTCAAAATGACGGCACGTAAAACTAACGGAGAAATCTTTCTCAAAAGTTGCCAGCTGGCAAAAATAACTGGAAGTTCCAGGGAGCAATGCTTCTAAAACAATTTCTCCCTTTTTTTTTTCTTTTTAATTCATAAAAATGCTGACTAGTTCACATTGTATTCTTCCTTAATAGTTGGCCTTGTCATGATTTTGAACTGTTGATCAGCACCCGAGGGCCCATCTTTCTATTACAGAATGACATGGTCAGGTAGGTGCTTTTTAAAAACAAGGACAGTTTCATTAACTCTGGAAGATTCCATCTTCAGCCCATTGCCATGTAACTGTTGCAGAGCTGTCAGTGTGGAGGATAAAAATCTTTTAGCAAAGAAACAGTTAAACTAGAAGAGCAAAATCTTCAGCATGTATAAAAATCTTTTTTTTTCTTTTGTATTTTAGCAGATGCTTTCGTTTACACACATAATGGATCTGTTATCCTAGTTAGCTAGGGGGAAAAAGCCAAAAGTACTGTTTTTCAGACTTTTAAAATTGTTGTATTGAAAGCCAAAGTGAAATAAATGCTATTCTTCTTTTGTTGTGGGATAGCTGTGGTTTCCTTCTAATGGGATTCACAGATTTCATGAATCTAAAATTTTCATTATTCATAGAGAGATGTATCAATTGCAGCTCCTACATTATACATACAAAAGTTAAAAAAATACAGCAATTCCTTTTTAATATGCAGCAACGTAACTTCAACAAATTATAGTAATTTAACAGAAAAAAGGGCTACAGAATTTTTCTTAAAGGGAAGGATTGGATATTTTCATTCCTCTTCAAATCACAAAACCATAATTTCAAATCTCAAAATGAACCCCTTGGAATATAAAAGAAGAAATGGTAGCAATTTGGCAGGTTTTCTGATCAGGCTAATGATAGTTAGCATTTTCTGAAAGTGGAAGGCAAATTGCTGTGATGATTATATTAAAACAAGGCATGGCTCTGTATTCTCACTATTCTGCCATTGATTAAGAACGGTTTAGCTCAAAAGTATATTTGAAATTCCAAGATGTATCTCTAGAACCTAGGATATTAGCTCCTTTTCACTTACCTTCAGTTGCAGACCAGCTATGTAAATTAAAAGCTTGTGAGTGACAGGTAAAAATGTTTCTCCTAAACAACACGAGCTGTATTCCTGTTAGGCTAATGATTTGCAGTCTTCACTGACTATGTATTTACAAATATTTCTAAAACAGGTTTTGTAGAAGGACAAAGTGATGAATTGTATTAAAAGTCCACATACTGTCTAAAAATCCTGTTCTTACTTAAGATGCAAATGATTTGTGAAGTGATCTTTTTTATTTTTAGGGATCATCTGTCTTTCTTCCTCTCTCTAGTAACATAAAATAGTTTGTCTTTTTGTCAGTTGTACTGACCATCAATTTCTGTGCTCTAATATCCCAGTAAAACTAGAATAGGAAATATATGCTACAATTCATCTGAGAAAGTCATCTGGAATAAGCTACAGGCTTTCAGAAGTATTTTCATGAAAAGAAACCATGTCTTTTTTGAGAAATTCATCTCAAAAGATAGAAAGAAAAAAGCAAGGCAAAAAAAAAAAAAAGAAGAAAGCAAGGAATAAGGGCCAACATGATTTATTAACTAAGTTGTGTATCCTTTCACAGCCAACTTTGTTGGACTCTCTTCACTTCATTCACACATAGTGGTAAATATTGAATTTTGTGGCCTCTGTTTTTCAGTGTCATTTTTCTGCCTATTTTCCCAAGAAATGTCTCCTGTATTTATGTGGGAGCACTGCTGATAACCATTACAAATGGCACCACAGTTATAGGAAAATGATCTTGAAATATGAAAATTGTGCATGAGAAAAGTTGCAGGAAGATTATTGTGACACATTGATCAACCAGTCAAGCTATTACCCAGAAAAAAAAAAAATTTTTTAGCCCCTATTTCCTAGTTGATGCCCAGCCATTTTCCCCAAGGGTGAAGATTTCAAGCTGCCATTATTTAAAGCTGTTTCACTTCTTGTGTGAGCACAAGAAAGAAGTGCTATAAAGACATCTTTCAAATGAGTTCCAGCAATACGTAGTATGGAGAACATCACCCTCTTCCTCCATTTTTTAAAAATATGATAGACAAAGCATATCAAAATAATTAATTAATTAACTAGAACAAGTAAGTAAGATCTAGATCAGTTTAAGGGTAGGAACGTACAGTACACTATGTTCAGAAAAAAGTGCTTGAAACATGTGCCTTTAAATCTGTTATTTTGATGTAGGCATCATTTTATGCTCTTAGGATGCAAGTAAAGCTCTTAGGAATTCTGATGTCAGTGTTTGTGGGAGGAAAGAAAGTATCCTGTAACTGCCCACACCTTTCTCAAGGTACTTAAAGTAATTAAAGGAAAGGTTCAATTATCCTTTAAAATATCCCCTTTCCTAAGCTGTGATAAAACATACAGAGCTACAATTAAAATTTGGTTAGAAGAACAGACAGTCATGTTCTCTTTCTGCTATGGGGAACTAAGCTGAGGTGAATTGAATACAACCCCTTATTGCGCTTTTCTTGGTGTTTACCAGGGTGACAAACCCAGAGCTGCCATGCCCCTGAGCATGACCTTGGGCTGCAGCCCCCAGCAGCACAGCACTCCTCTGTGCAGAGGGACAGAGAGTTTGTGGTTGCACCCTGCTCCCACAGCACTGGGAAGAGGTGACACGAAGGAAGGAAGCTTGGCTCGCTGCCACTGGGAGCGCAGCATGGCGCACAAACACAGGCAGCAACACCAGAATGCAAAACAGAAATGCCCTCTCTTTCATGCCTTTTCCAATTACAAACCTCTAAAATGTCCTGCTTAGTCCTTAAATAACTACTGATTTTATCTGCTGCTGCTTTCAAAAGAAATGGAGATTCAGAATGGCAACATTTTTTCGTTATAGAACACGACTCGTGCAGTCCTGAGTGATGCCTGGTGCCTGCACAGACCCGCACATACCCATGTACACAAAACTTTATTTGCACAGTTGATACCCTGTCCTGCGAGAGAGATCAGAGGGGAGAAGGGGCCTAGCTGCTCCCAAGTGTTCATGTTGGTATGCAGACAAGTGGGGAATTCTGCTGTCCAGAACACAGGTATTTAAAAACACTTAGCATCTACTCTAGATCACTTTCACACTTTTGGAGGTCTGGATGACAGTCTCTCAGATGTATCCCATCTGATACAGAAAAGTTCCAACCAAAATATATGCTCTCATTATGATGACCTCATGGTAAAGTCAGCATTTTTTATGACATTTCTCAACAGAATGTCATCTATTTTAAGGCAAAGACCATATTGCTCCTGTGGTGTGCATGTTAGATGGTAGGAAAAATGAGAAAAAGAAAGGTCATGGCAATAGCAGTTTGATGAAAAATGAATAATTTGATTATTTTCATGGTGTGGATCAATAATGCTCTGCATCTACTGAAACACATTGCCTGGAGGCACTTGGATCATCAATGGCATAAAACAGAGACTGCCTTTACCCAGGCTTGCAGCCTCTCTTGATCTTTCTGGGGAGGACCCTTGACGCCTCTAATTTATGTCAAGTGCATATCAAAGAAATTCCAAAGAGTCTGGCTCATAAAGAGTGTTTTAGTGGTACCCATTTGAAGTCTACTTACATATGTTCCTTATGTAACTGTGTTTAAGTACTTCCCTTCCAAATGCCTGGGAATTCTTAGAAAGGCATAAAAGCTACCTGGTACTAACATAACAGTCAGTACCTTGGAAAAGGAAGTCTGGTTAGAAGGGAAAAATCTTCTAACCTTCTCTTCACTGCAAACCGACAACAGTACAAAGACAAGAATTTCGGCCAACCGGGAGTGTAAATAAACCCTTCTGCACCACCCAAGAATTCTCTTTAATGATGTGCTGGACACTGACATTTTTAATTTAATAGAGCAGCCACTGGAAAAAACTAGTTCTGCATGATATTGGGAAGAGACAGTTGAGAACACGATTTTGTTCAGTAATTTCTCTGTTCATCTGCAGTGGAAAAAGGGAGTTGGCATCTTCTAACTGCCAAAAATCCCTTAAGTCAAGGATACTTACTTCATTCTGTCTGTGGAGCTATTCTTCCCATCAAGGCTTTGCAAACAAGAAAATAATTCCCAGTGGTAGTCCCACTACTACACTGTTTGCTGTAACAGTGTTTACTAATTTCTTAACATCTTGTAGCTACCATACTTTGAATACTTGCAGATGCACACACACACTTGTCGGCACACAGTCAACAGTGCTTTTCTATCTTTCCTGAAGCTTTCTTAAGGAATATTTATTTTTTTTCCTTTTAGTAGTTGACTTTCACAACACAAAAGATGTTGTATACTCCTCTGTAAAGAACTAGAAAAGCATTTACCAGCAATTAGAGGAATACAGACTGTAGTACATGTCGACAAAAACTACATATAGTTTAACTTATGAGGCAGTAAAGCCTGTTTTCAACATCAAGATCATTGATTTTCTATACCAGTTGAAGACAGGATAAAATTATTGCACTTATTAGATCCTTGTTGATTGTCCAACATTAGCTAAATTCAGAAAATAAATACACGTGCAAAAGTGGTTAGATGATTCCGGGTCAGGTCTAATTCCCAGGGTCAAGTTACCCTTTTAACATTCTCTAAGTACATAATCTTAGCACAATCCATCAAAGAGATTCACACAATCTTTTTGTCTCTTGGCTCTTATAAAACACTAATGTTTAGGAGATTAAGTGGACTCAGCGTTGATAGACAGAGCAATTCTTCCAAAGTGCTCAACCTCCTCTCAAACTGGAAACCACCTAAGGCTGGCTTTACAAAATGCTATTTCTAACTTTACCACTGACCTGGACATTATTATTCCTTGCCATTTGAAATACTTGGTCTTGTCACTGTCTTCCATAGTGCACTGTGAGGGACGCAAGGTAATGGTTTGGAGTATGAAGTTTTTTAGACTAAAACCTGTTTTTCCACAGAGTGTATCCAATCAGAAATCCACAAGCCTGAGAGATGCTTCTGATTGGCATCACAAGCTGGACATTTTGTTGATGATGGCTGGAAAAGAATCAATCCCTTCAGGTTTATGTGAAGATTTGAGGTCAGAGATTCTGGACCTCCAGTGACTTTTCTTTTAGGTATTTCTGCTCTGTTCCCAGGCCTCTTGATCTCTGTTCTAAACAGGAACATAATTTCTGAAGGCTATGTACGGGGTGAAGTGGAGATGGACTGCCTGCTCCCCTTTTCTTCTAATGGAGAAGTGCTAAAACTTACAGACATTCTTACTATATTCCAAGTGTAAACCTATACAGTAAGAAACTCAGTATTTTTTTCTCTTTTTAGCATTATGGTTTTATTCAAATCTTTGTCCTTCTGTTTTCCACTATATATGAGCAAGAGGACAGATATACAGAAAATCACTTAATCACTCTTGAAGTAACACTAAAGATTTTTTGCCTTTCTTTTTAAGAAACAAAGTAGTCTGTCACAGTTATGACATAACAATCACTTTTAGACAAAAATATTCAAAACTGTCAGAGGACAGATTTTACAAAAAACTGCACCTCAGGCTGCGAGTGTAACCTAGGGGTGTATTTTGAAAATTTACACCAGCAAACATTTACAATGCTCCTTCTAGTTCTCTAGGTCCCTTTTTAGCTGCCTATGTGAACACAGCACACCAGAAGAGTTGCCACAGTAGTGAATACAAAACCTTTTTGTCCAGAGAAACACAAATCCTGCTGCCTCCCTCCCTCACATACACAGGAACACTCTCACACACACTCAGAATCAGGCACCAGCTCAGGCAAAGGCTCCTTACCTGATCACATCTCATCAGTCCCAAGTATCTGAGGGATTTGCTGCGCTGAGCAATCTGGGTGGCTCCACGGTCTGTGATCTCTTTGCACCATCCAACATCCACCGTCTCTATTGTCATGCTGTACCGCCCAATGGCTATCAGAGCTGGAAAGACATTAAAGGCATGAAATACACAGCTCTGGAGATGGCAACCTCCGTTCCATGCACACTCTGAATAACACTGAAATTAAGTTTTGAGACACAGTTGTCATGCACTTTCTAAATTACATTATACTTCATAATTCTGAGCTATGTAAAACCTGTCTCTTCAAAGTAGGAGTACATGCATGTGCAAACACACATGAACACACAGATAAACATATTTTTCTATTAATCAAGATAAATAGACCAACTAGCGGACATATTCTATACAAATTCTTGTAATTACTTTTCTCAGAAGAATCAAATATCAATTAACAAAATAGGAATAAATACAGAATAAAACCAATTCTATCTCACTTTCCAGAGAAAAAAACGACTTCTTACTATTAACACTTTTTTTTCCAGGAAAATAATATTACAAAGACAGCATTGAGATTAACAGGACATTTTGAGAGTCAATAAAACATATGGTTTTAGAAAACTCAGCAGGAAATCTCATGTCATACATCCTATAATTATATTCTAAAATCGCATTTTTTCTTGTTGTTCATATTGGTGATGTCAGAACAACAGTATGTCTCACTTTCATGTCTTCTTTGCAAACACTTTTCCACCAAAAAATAAAGAAAGAGTTAAAAAGGTCATAAGGATTTAGAAGGAAAACTTGAACCTTTATAAAAGGAAAGGAAGGAGGATCTGGAAATTCTGAATGGGCTGAAAAAAGGTATGTAGGAGAAACCACAAGGGATCTGAACCGGCTGGGAAGGTTTTGTCATGACATGGCAATGACACAAAAGATACAAATCACTGGCACCCTGGTCACCATGGACTACAGCACTTTTCAGAAATACGGATACAGGAAGTCAAGCTGGGATTTATTAACAGAAATTTTAACAGCTAAAATCTCAGCTTAAGAAAAAAGGCCAAGGTTTCTGGTGTAGAAGTCAGCCACCTGCATATAATCAAGGGGTAGGATGTTCACAGTTTTTAACTCCAGTTATAAGGCAGCTGTTGAAAAGGAAGACGAAGGAGTGACTTATTCCAAGTAATTCATGTATCTTTAAAGAGATGATTTTTCAGCAGCTCTGGGGCTGGTCTGCTCATGCTACATTCCCAAATGCCAGGAAACAAAAAAAAACAAAAACAAAAACAAAAACAAAAAACAAAAAACAAAAAACAACAAAAAAAAAACAAACAAAAAAAAAAACAACCAAAAAGAGGAATTATGAAGAGCTGGTAGCTCTTGATATACAAGGTATTGATCTTAGCTAATCAGCATGTAACTGAGACCTAGAAGCAGAGAAAAAGAACCCACCTCACCTTCCAGCAGTCCTACAAAGAACTGCATTGACAGTGTACAGCAGTAAGGGTAATTTGATTATTTATAAATATCTAGGTGGACTTGTTTAGCAAACAAAATGAGCCAAAAGAGACCAGAAGCTGTGGAAGGGGAAGTAGTGCATAATATCTTTCTTGCAGCAGTTTTCCAAAATGGACAATATTAACTGAATTTTGTTACTGACATAACGAATATATGATAAAAGCACCCACGTAGTTTCATTGTGGGTTCACCGATTTTTGTAGGACAATATCAACTTCCTGGTCTCTTTCCAGCCCATCTCTTGAAAACAAGTCCTAGTTTTGCAAAATATAAACATATATGTAGCAAAAAATAACTTCTGTACTTTTTTTCTTTTACAGACACCTTTTAAAATATCACTATAATAAAAAGTATGGATAGCCAGAAACTTTCTGCATACATTTTACTATAGGAAAAGCTATAGTAATTATAGAGTATTGTACCTCCACACAAAATGTTATAGACTTGAAGTAGTGCAGAAATACTGAAAGCCTTCCAGTACATTAGAATAATGTATGTTCATTTGAATTATTTTTGCCACTGTTTGTAAAGTTAAAACCATATTTTGTTATTTTCAGTGCTTTATGTAAAACCAACAAAGAGAAGAAAATCAACACAGAATACTTTTATGGAAGTGCCATTAAAGACCATCAGAACACACTGACAAAATCTGTCCCCAGATTAGCAGACATCTCTCTGGAAAACCAAATATTCTAACAAGAGTGTACAATGTTATAATGAAGTCATATATTACTACAGTTCGTCTATCAAACACAAAAGGTATGCCATTTGAAAACATCAGTGACCATATTTTCTGGAAATTTTCATGTGTGCAACTGCACCTTCACAAGAACACTCTGAGTTAGAGAAAATTATTCCGTTCCCCCCAGCATTCAGCAGTGGCAGATAAAGAAAGACCAAGAGAATCAGTGAAAATGTAACAATACTTTTCCAGAACACTTTCCTCACATGAAAAATGTGAGGATTTTCTAAACGGGGGTTTATGCCTCTGTACTTCCATAAGTTCATCTGATCAGTCTTGTTGCCCACAAAACATAACATCCATAATGTCCTGTGGCAAGGAATCCTGCAGTTCAGGATTCTCTCCTCTTTCAGAAACCACCTTCCCTTGTGGGAAATGCATCCTGGAAATCCCAACAGACTGTATAGACTAGGTCTTCTTTATTGCTTCCTAACTTCTTCAAAGCACTCTGCTACGATCGTGAAGCACAACCTCTCTTAACAAAAGCTGTGTCAACTTTTCCTGGATACGCCGTATTTATTCAAGTGTTCACTAACCGCATTCCATACTGTAACTGACCTGTCTTATACAGATGCCAGATTTACCAGTTAATATTTTTCTGATACTCTCTGAAACATTTTTTTGAAATACTTCTGCAAGGCAATCCTGTGGTAGGCAGGCAGGTTAAAGTGAAGGATTACACAGTGCAGATAGGAGCTCGGCTATTGCATCCCAAAGTTCTTTCACTGAGTACACACACTTCTCCTGCTTGTAACAGCAAAATACTTCAAGCCACGAGTTTCAGCTATGAAAATGTTTGCATTGCTCAACAGCTTTTCTTCCCCTCTGCATTTGCCCACAATAACCAGAATACACTACTATTCTTCAAAAGCCTGGCAGTAATTTAACAAGGAAACATGCAGCAAAACCCTTACAAAACAAAGTTTGGATTCTGTGACTTGAGAACTTGTAGCACAATCAACACTGAATAGTCAAAAGTGTGTTTCAACACTAATGACAGCCAGGCTTAAAAACATGGTCAGCGATCAAGGGGAAGAACCTGACACACCGAGGCAGAGAAGGATACACAAAAATCTTCTGTGTAGTTCAAAGATGTTGGCTTTGACTCTCTTTGTTTTGAATATTTAACAAGGCATCCAATTCTTTTTTTTCCTTTTTATACTCCCATATATTTTGGCAAAAGCAAGATATCATATTTCTTTTTCCAGTGCTAGCTTTGTGGAATGGAAATCAACTGATGTACAGCTCCTACTCTGCAGAAGATAAAGTGTAATGTCTCCAACTGGAATTGGAAAATCACCGCTACAGCCTTGAGCTGTATCAAGCAAAACTGTTTTCTGGTTGTAACAGCACTTTGTTGCAGCTGAGAAGTTGAAAGGACCAGGTTTGTAGCAAAGGGTAGCATCTTTTAGATGACCAGCTGGAATAGTAGAGAAAACCAGACAATTTCCATCCTTAGTGCACTACCACTAAGAGCAAATTGTAATTCAACCTCACTTTATTTTAAACTGATTAAGTTAAACTGACACCAGTAAATGCATCTGCTGCTACAGACAGCAATATCTGTCAGAGGAAAGGTCTCTGTTCAGCTGTGCATAACCTGTGAGACCACTGGCTGCTATGTGGGTGCTGTCACGAGGTTTAAGGTTGCTACAACAGAGAAAATAACATATACATCTTTGGCATAAGCAACTGATACTTGGCCTACTCTTAATTTAATTTGAAGTTATTTTTATGCCTGGAAACAAATACCCCAGGGTTTTGCATAATATTACCAAATACAACTGTTTGGAAATCTGGTGTATTGAACACAATTCTGTCCAATTAAAAATATTTTTTAGTGACATGCACCAACTACATCATAGAGTGCTTCCTTAATCAATAAATCCTATTTCAATTTAACTGAAAATAAACCTCTGTGAGGCTTAACTGTGTTGCTGTTTTCTTCCTATCATTACCTAACACGCAAATGTACAAGGCACTGCATTTGATCAGCCTTCAGTGAGGACTGAACAGAAATGCTTTTAAAAATTAATTACGATTGGTATCATCCTTACACCATGGCATTATATATATATATGCATTCACACAAAAAACATTTTTTCATTTTTTTTTGGTTAATGTCAAAAGCACTTAAATGTGCAAGAATTAGAATTTAAAATTTCCAGTCTCTCTAAGGGTTTTACACAGAGAATAAATCAATCAGTTAATCAAGGATTATCAAGCAATAGTCTTCTTATAGAACTTTCAATTATATTTTCATTTTTATATGTATACATGATGCACTATATACATATAATTAATATTTATCTATTAATATCTACATTAAAACATAAATAAATTATATAAAAGAATAGATGGTATTATCTTTAAATTTATTACACAGGCCAAAAGCTATTAAGGTGGCTTTGACAGTTACCTACTAACTCCTGGGGAGCATAACTTATAAAAAAGCTTTAGAAATTTATGAGAGTTAAAATAGCAATAAGCAGACACAACAAAAATAAAATTAGCAAAGAAACCCATACATTCAGGTGCTAAAAAAACTGGTGAAACAGTTCAGCTTAGTGGACTTTGAAATATTCTTCTGCTGTTGTTAGTATTACGGAGTTACTCTCATTTGCCTGAGTTATTTAACATATGAGTGGACAAAGCTCTGGAGAGAGAACAAAATGTTGTACAAGATAGACCAGAAAAAGGCGACTTAAACAGTCTTTTATCTCTTTTATTTATGTTGTTCTATTGAATTAGAAACAAAAGAGAAAGATGAAAATCATGAAGGTAAATTATAAATATCTGAATGCACTGAAGCTTTAACAGCCACCAAAATTAGTTTGATATTTCATTTCCAGTGATTTGTGGAAAAGAACTTAAAAATTAGCACACAGTTAGACACAAACACTTGACAATTGTGAAAACACAGTTTTGTACAGACAATATCTACAAATGGAAACACTAACTTACAAATGTCAATAACATCCTCTACAGTACAGAACCGGTTAAGTATTGCTTATAGATAGAAAACACTTTTTTTTACAAATGCATGCCTATAAAAACTTAAATTAGGGCAACAGAATTTTATTCTTCAGAGCAAATCTTGATGCCATAAAAAAAAGCTTGATAATTTTGCCCACAATCAGCGTGCTTAGCCCCTGCATTGATGATGTTGGTGGTTGTCTGCCATGCAAATTACACAAGTCCGGCAGTTTAGCTAATCTGTTATGTGCAGGGAGGCAGTACATGCCTAATTCCATTTCCATGTGTCAAAAGGTGTTTAGCTGCTGCAACCATGCACAGCAGTTGAAGAAATCACTGCTTGAGTTCTCTGCTACCTTGCCCACCCAGCAGAGGAATCATAGCTCACAATTCATATTGCTTCTGCCTTAAATGAAAGACTCACTGCGTGATACAACTTTTTATGCAATTCATTTATTTATGTTTCGAATTTGAAAGGGTATTTTGATGACTAAATAAATGTTTGTTCATCATATCCTGACATAAATCATGCATCAAGCACTGTAGTTCATCTGGTAGCAAATAAAGGCTACCATGGATGTAGCAGTCCAAAAATACAGTTTGTGCTGGTTCCCTAGTAAAAACTCTAATTCTGCTCAGGCTTTTGCACATCCAGCTGACAGGTAGTATGACATGGTTTTTAATTCCTTTATAATCAAGACCTCTCATAACAGCCACATTTCAGTGCCACCAGGAAATAGCAAAGCAAGAGAGACAGAATCTGTACAAGAACGGGCCTTCTACCAGGAAACTCAGCCAATTCCATTTACAGTCATGCACTTAAGTACATTCCTGGTTTTCACTGCAGTTCCCTTGAAATTAAAGCAAAAATATAAATAGAGGACACAGCCCTGAACTTCACTGCTCTCACAATCAAATGCCAATCTTTATTCCCTAACTGAATTCCCATACAGTACATCCACGTAATAGACATATAAGGGAACAAGCAAGTCCTTTCCCTATGGTACGGAAGTGATGTAAAAGGGAGATTGGTCAGTGCTCATTTAAAAAATACTTTACACTAGTGGTATTTTAATATTTACAGCAAGTGCTCACAAAACACAGTACCCAGAAAGGTATATAAACCAGTAAATACTTTATCTTTTGTAAATGCTAGAGAAGTTTAGAAACAAAGTTGTCCAACCTGAAAAGTTTTCCCAGCGGAATGCCGTACCACCTCTCAGCATGGCAAGCCTGCATTTTAACACACTTGGTGTATTTAGTTTTTTCCCTACTATCTTCATCTGCCTCAGGCTGCTGGAGGTCTCCTGTGATAATTTTACAGTTGAACCTTTGTGCATAAGTGGCTTGGGCAACTTTTCTTGAGAATGAAGTATGGGACTGAAATAAAATGCAGAAAGAGAGAGTGGCATGACCACAACGGGAAACCAATCTAACCAGATGCCTCAAGGAAATGAAAAGGAGACAGACTGTACCCCTTGAGCAACCCTTTTTTTTCTTCAAAGTTTAGGAAATCTGGTTAAATCTCTTCTCTCTGAAATAATATTTTGACCTTACTTTGGGAGTATGATGGAAAACTACTCAACTAGTGATATTACTGTAAGTTCTACAAACAAAAGCTGAAAGTGGTAACACATAAATTTATGTATTTCTGGTTTAAGTTTCGAAAATAAAATCTCATTGTTTAAAGTATTTGTTACCTAAAGAACCATAAGGAAAATCCCCAAAGTCAAGAAAGTCCCAAGGACTGAAAAGACCCAGTGTGAGGGAAAGATGACAGAGACACCTCTCATGAAGAAAAAGTATTTTATTTTATATTTTTTATATAAAATATATTTAATACAGGTAAATATTTTTTTCTCTGAGAGTCATAAAAGTAATTGGTATACAATTACTTGGCTATGGTCTGGTTGTGGTATATGGTTACCATTAAGTTGGTGCAGTATGCATTGCTGCACTCAATGTCAACTTTATTAACTGATACAAAGACAAAGGGCAATTGCTAAACCAACTTTTATCCTACAGATACAACTCCATGAAAGACATGGCAGTTAGAGGGCAATGACTTCCCAAGTAAAATTAATCTTATCGCTTGCTTTACTTCTTTGTCTTGGCTATTTGGTGAGACTAAAACTATGTAGAAATCATAAACATTTGTAAAAAGTTTACTAAAAAAACCTACTTGTCCTACAATGTAAGCAAAGCTTTGCCCTAAACTAGAAATTAAACTGAAATTAGAGAAAAGAGTGATCTTTCAAAACTATCTTTAATGGTACAACTGTCAAATACCTGTTTCCCCAAAAGTCCATACTAAGAACAAAGCTAACCTTTAACTATGGACAGTCATAGAAAATGGTTTGTTGTGTTTTATACAGGTCTCTCAAGAAACAATCCAACATTGATAACAATGAATTAATCATAAATACATCTGAAGTCTAAATAAAATCTATTAATGCAGAACATAAGCTCTGCGACTTTCCAGCCATTCCAGTATCTTTTACTCAATGCATACCAACAGCAAAAAACAAACCAAAACAAAGCGTCCTCCCTCAAATCTTCAGTACAAGGATGCAAGAAGTACTACAAACTGAAAGGCATGCAGCATATTTACTTCTGTCCTGATTGTAGATCTCTCATAAAAATATTAAAAAATAACCATTTCAGAAATTGATTGCAAAAGTGGTAAGAGCTGCTGCTTTTAACCCCAAGGTTTTAAGATAAAATAGCCCCTATGGACCAAGCTGTTATATACCAGCTCAATTTTCACTTTCCTGGGGACACTAAAACATAACTCATTTTCTTTGCGTTATTTTGCACTGAAGTAATTTCCATCATTATCACAGACATAGTCTGATTACCAATGGAAGGCAGTAAGCCTGGCTTCAATCCCCAAGAAAATCATGGAGCCAATTTTCCCTGAAGCCACGTTTTAAGGACAGAAAGATGACTGGGAACAGGCAGCACCGATGTAGCAAGAGCAAACCAAGCCTTGTCAATCTGATTGCCTTTCTGTCATGAGAGAACTGACTCTGTGGACAGGGATATGTAAATAATTTCTTTTTTTTTTACATCAGGAGAGTATTGAGAAGAGGTGCTATAGACTCTTAAAATGACTTCTTCCAGTTCACAGACATAAACTTTTTTTTTTTGGTCAGATTAACAAAGACTCCAAAAATTAGATGAACCCTTTGAATCAGGACAAGGAAATTTAAATACTGTCTTTTCAAAACTAATAATGTGGCTTGGGCTTATTTAAACAACATGTACCTAACCTCTGAAAGCTGTAACTCCAAGCTGCTGTTGTATACAGAACATTAGTAGCATTCAGATACGACAGTCGCTAGTGAAGGACAGTGAAAATCCAGATCTGTAAACCTGAACGATCTGAGGTAGACACAATGCATTAACCACCAGAGGTCGGAAAGAAACAATCTGTTTTGAAATCCTGCATTGTTTGGATAACTGGTGTATGCACTGCTCCCGAACTTCTGTGAATGCTTTTAAAAAGCTGTACCTTAGAGCACTTCAGGAGCTATAGAGACAGTCACAGAAGGCAGAATATCAAACATGGACAGTTGTAAAGATCACTTAATGTTTTGCTGGAACAGTTTAAGATGATAAACTGGCAGAAGCTAGAAAAATCACTTTGCATCACTTAGTAAAGATATATTTATTAGTAAACAATTTCAAGCTATTAGACAATATGTATATAATTGTACATGTGTAATACGTACACGTATATAATTCAAAATATTACAATCACTTATTAACGGTCTATTCTGGTGAATGAGTTAAGTTTGTCAAGTCCAAATTTCACAGAAGAAACAAAAATCAGGATGTTGAGATGCTGGCTGTCAAAAAAGAAGAATTTTACTTAGCTCTTAGTCACATGGGATTGCCAGAGAGGGGGTAGAGACAGAAGACGCTTTCCCAGAGAGGGAATTTAACGGTTTAGCCCGTTCAATTGTGGGATCAGGCAAGATTAGAGTGCGCCTCTTTGGAGAATGACAGAAAGTAATCCTAAATGATGTGGGAACACACCCTTTTGTACATTTAGCTTTGTCCTTCTCTCCTAAGGAATCTAGCTACTGTATTCTTCTGATTAATAAATACTGACTTTGAAAAGCCTGCTCGATGGTCTGCAAATGCTTGCTGAGACAAAGGATGACATCTGTGACAGAGGTCTATACTATTCTGCCAAAGAGAGAAAATGTGGAAAACACAGGTCCTAAGCTCAAGAACAACAGAATTATGCATTTTGCTCTTTTAAAGAGGAGTCATAAATTCATCAATTTGAAAGAGTACACATCAAAAAGATTAAAAGTCTGAAGGATGAAGAACATTTAATAAATGCATGACAGCATGTTACTTCTGTCATGCACTAAAGAATTTCACACTGTTTGATGGTAGAACAATAACTACTTAAACCATTATTCAGTTTAACGACTGCTAAGTTTTGATAAGCTTAGCTGCAAGTAGAATACAATAGATACAATTATAGTACATAAAATTGAATCGAATTGAGACAAAAGAGCCAAATAAATACTTACTAGAAGATAAAAACTGCTTACAAAAATAGAATTTTATGTACACAATCTGAAAGTGGATGAAAATGGCTATTGAAAGTTTAGAATTTCATTGTATAACTCCTGAAGTATAACTGTTCGGTACCCAACAACATGTTAGATATTTGACTATTCACCAGAACACACAAAAAGTAAAAGGCAGTATTTTCACAAAATCTAACAGGCAATAAACCCAAATATACCACAGAGCATGAGGAGTTACACCAGACAGGCTGTTCATGCACTTCAACAAGCATTCAGTACTTCTTAACTTCCAGAAACAAACCCAATGCCTTTTTAAGATATTGATACAGTATTTACTGTTCTCTACTTTAGGAGTACAGGTTCATAAGAACCACATAAGAATTCATAAGAATCACATATTTCTTTTTCTAACCCAGCCAGTTCATACTCACTCTCCTTACTCAGTCTTCTTGCAATATGGTAAGTGAAGACTGGAAAACTGGGATTCATGCAGTAGGGTTGGAGTTGTTGTGTAATCTTGTACAGTGGTATGCCTGGGAACTCAGAGCAAGGGCCTGACAGAACAGCACTGAACAGAATGAAAAAATTGCTGTGCACTTCAAGACACTATGGATTATGTTATTAAAAGGCAGCTATGTTTGAAAGGGCTAGGCAGAACAGAAAGTGAGTGATCTTACGAAATATAACACATTTTGAAAGAAGAGAAGAGCAGACAGGAGAATGGAAATTTAAAAATTGAAACAAGAAAAGATTCCTACACATATACACATCTGTGCAGTCCACCCAAATACATGAATATTTGATCAGATAGAATATTAACATCTTTATTAAAACTCCTTACAGCTATGGAATTTCTTTCTGTGACACATTATGTTTCCCTGTTAACTATTTCTTGGTTTCTTTTTTTCCCAAGTAAATAATAATAATAATAATAATAAAGTTGTCATTGAACACAGTGCTATGCTTTCCATGTGCACATCTGTGACACTTTGGCTGTGCAGCGAGCTGCTAAAAATGCGAACAAACAAACCAATGCAAAACCTCAATATATCTGATAAAGCATCACACATCCTGATTGTCAAATTTCTCTGCAAAAGACCTGTGTGTTTAATACCAGTCCAACAGCTACCTCCCACATTCTTGAGGACCACAGTTTGAAAGCTATTATTTCCAAGAGATGAAAGTCAAGAGGTCCACAAAGAGAAGGAAGAAATTATTCAACTTTGGATGGTGGTAGAAAAGTCAAAATTAGGTCTATAACATACTGAAGAAATGCTTAAGCTTGTATTAGAAAAGCAATCTGAAAAACAGCAGCAACAATAGTTATTACCTAGTGACGCGATTGATGTACTATTATGGCATTTCCAGAGCATTAAAAAAGGAGTCTGAAAAAACAAGATTCAGACAAAATAATTCATGTGCAGCATCACTGCTCTTTCAACTTTCTTGCTTTTAAGATACTTTAATTTTGCTTAGAATGCCTTCATACACTAGTTTTGCCTGCTTACATCAACAACCAATTTTCACCTATGTAACTAACACTAATATGACTGCAACGTTTAGAAAGTTTCATGGAAGATGTAGAGCTGGTCAGGCATCACCTCAAACCCAGTGTACAGTTTTGGGCCCCTCACTACAAGAAGGACATTGAGGTACTGAACCATGCCCAGAGAAGGGCACTGGAGCTGGGGAAAGGTCTGGAACACAAGTCTGATGGAGAGCAGCTGAGGGAGCTGGGGGTGCTCAGCCTGGAGAAAAGTCAGCTCAGGGGAGGTTTCATTGCTTTCTACAATTCCCTGAGAGGAGTTTGAAACCAGTTGGAGATTGGCCTCATTTCCCAAGTAACAACAGGATGAGAGGAAATTGCCTCAAGTTGAGCCAGGGGAAGTTTAGATTTGATCCTGGGAAAAATTTCTTCATCAAAAGTGTTGTCAATCACTGGGAAAGGCTGCCCAGGGCAGTGGTGGGGTCACCATTCCTGGAGGTATTTGAAAGATGTGTAGATGTGGCACTCAGGGACTTGGATTAGTGGTGGACTTAGGAGTAATGGTTGGGGTGATGGTTGGGGTAATGATTGAAGGTTTTTTCCAATTCCAATCAATTCTGTGATTCAAAACAGCATATGGACAGCTACAGCTACAGGACAACACAGTTCTTCCAGCAACAACATTTTGAAAACAGTTATCAGCCAAGGTAACTAGTTTAGGAGCAATACATACAGTTCAAGTATAATGGTAACAATGTTTCTGTTTCCACTGTTGAAGGGAGAAAACCTAGTTGAGCAGGAGAGGGTATGAAGCTAGGATACAGCCAGGACGATATGAGCACAGGCAGTGATAGTATTTATTTTACAACCTTAAGCTTGTGCAGACTTCTTATCTAATTACGCCTGAGTACATTTGTAGATGAGTGTTTAAGACAGCTCTGGGAATAGCATTTGCTGTTAAAGGCCTTGCAGTGATCAGCAGAAGTGCAAGCACTGTATTTTGTCAAGGAGAAATGAATCTTCACAAGCAGAGAAGACTGGACACCCACGGAAGAAGGCACGAAGAGGGCTAAAGCAAGGTCCAGATTACCCTTCCAGATGTGCAGTTATCCCTAGCAGAATCACCTACGTATTTGCCAAAGTATAGTTTAAGCCATTGTCAAGATGTAACTCGATGTGATTTTAAAAGTAAAATAAAATAAAGTAAGATTGAAACACATTTTTATAAATAATCTGTACGTAATTATTTACTTCATTGAAGCCTGGAATTGATATAATGCTTTTCTAAAAATTGCTGAGTTAAAGTATATTACTGAAAGTACCTTTAGAGATCTAAAAAGTATCCAAAAAGGACAATAAGATTTGATGCAGTGGCTGACAGGCTGCTCTGTTTCCTATTGTGCCAATTGTTGCTTAGGTCTCAGATCACAGCATGAAGTTACTTACAGCATGTGCTGCAACAAATCTATATAATCAGGGACGGACAGATTGTCAGCCTCAATTTTGCATTTTTTCTGTTTTTGTCAGCATGTATCACTCCACAGCTCAACATAAATTAACTTTAACACAGGATTTTGTGTCTGTTAACATAACATTTAATATGTTCCAATGCAGTTATATTGTTCTGCTTTGGAAAACGCAGTCAGAGAAAGTGATGTAACTTGCCATTAATTTCATTATGACTAATGAAACTGAGGTTGTTCATATAAATCAATACAACTGGATGCTGAGAGTGAGCACAGCTGACAGGGAGAAATGAAGATAATTTTAAAAGGTTCCGTACTGTGAATCATCACAAGTTGGCTTGAAAAATAACAAAGGAACTACTTTCAGAGAACTCGTTTTGAAGATCCTCCTTGTTTAATATCTGAAATAAATTGTGCATATTCTTCTATACAGCTAAAGCTGAGTTTTGATGAAAAAAACCATAAATTATGTGTAATTCCTTAAAGAATATGGTGTCAAATATTGACACCTAGGGTGCATCTCCAAGATGTTTGTAGCTGAATGGTTACACAATCTCCCTTAGAATAATAACATTTCCAGCATTAATTAGCTGTCCTGTATAATGAATAGAATGAAACTTCATAAAATGAGCCAAGTGTATTCACCTAAGGAACTCTTTAAACAGTAATTAGCATGATGAAATGCAAACAAAAAATGCTAGTTCCTAAGGGCTTGAAAAATACTTGTTTTATTAAGTATTTCTCCAGTGTACTTCACATTTATGCATCTAATCCATTCCCTAAAAAATAAAGGCCATTTTCTTGGGAACTCTAGAGGAAAGCAGTTTAGCACAGTAGAACCTTTCCACTCTAACAAAATCTAACTGGATCAGAAAATACAGGAGCGTTTATGCCAAGTAGAGCATGTCTAATTATTAGTACTACACATTAAGAAAATGCCAAATTTAAAATACAAATATGGTTTCGACAGAGTAAAAATGCACAGCCATGCTAAGCTAACTGCTTACCTAAGTTGCTTAGTGAGCTTTAATTTTTCTTTTGGCTCCTTAACATAAACACCTTAATAAACACAGACGTTTTCCCCTTTTATATGGTTATGCAAGAATGCAATAGCTTACCTAGTAACTTCATTCAGGACACCCTGTTCAAAAGAAAACTAAAAACTGAAATACTGAAGTAATAATGAAGGTTTTAATGGGCTAGATAAAGAATTGGCATGCATACAGACAACATTCGTTTAGATGATAAAAACATTCTCCAATTTTGAATCAGGTACTTACTTTTCCAAAAAGCAGAACACCTTAATACCGAAGATGACACTGTTTGCCAACTGGGATATAACCACTAGTCCAAGTATAAGGCCAACCAAAGTTGTATACTGGGAGCTACATAGTTCTATAATAAGGTCTATTTGTGTGCCAGCCATTTCTTTTCATTACCGTTTGTGCTCACATGGTAATAACAACTTTTGATACACCAAGTATTACATTTTCTCTATGCCAGTCTAAAAATAATATTAAATATATATTTGCCATAAATGATAAGCAATGTTTATGACTAGTCTTGTGAAGAAGAAGAAGGCCATTGCTAAATTGTTGATATGAATTACACATAATTGTTCAAATGACACCACATGTGTTCATCTATATACACTTAATGAACTCATGCTTGTAAACTTAAGTGAAAGTCATCTTACTAATGATAGGGACAGTCACATACAAACACATTTTAAGTCAGACTGCCACTGGAAGTTCCAGGTTCTGGTACCTTTACTCATTAATAAAGCTTAAAATCTGCAGTCTAAACAGTCTGATGAAAAACCTATTTGATCAACACTTGAGTCTTTCAGAAAACCCTTTGTTTTGTCACAGAAAAATTCCTTCCCTTCAGCAGTGGTATCACTCAGATAAATGAGTGCCGTTTTTTTCTGTAAAAAATAAAGCAAAATTGTGCCATATTTTCTGTAAAACAAATCTTTCTGGGCATGTTAAGCAGTCTGCTCTATTATCAGGTAAAAAATTAAGCTAATTTTAGCTTATGGAAAGGATCCAAACAGTCAAACACTATCCAAATGAAGATGGTATACATGGAATCTTGTTAAAGAGTGGCAAACATTTATCTGTAGCACATCTGCAGCAGTTTCAAAGTCTTTTCTTGATGTGTAAGCAGTCACACAGGCTGAAGAAACAAATTTGCTCCTTTCTGCCGGAAGAATAATTACTTTCAATATTATTTATACTTTTCAGCAGCATGAATTTTAGAATTTTATGAGGAAGAAAACATGGTGAATCATTTTCTGTTTCATAATCCAGAAGGGTAAGCAGTTGTGTTAGCACAGTGGTGACCATGAAAGCAAAACTAACTGAACTGCTACTAACTGAAATTTCCAGATACACGATCTCAGCAGATAAATTCACTCCAATTTGCCTTGTTTTCTGACAGCTTTTACAGGGGCTGTACTCCTCTACATTCATTATAAATGACTTGGTGTGCAGGTGACAGGGTCCCAGACCTTTTTAAACAATGTGGATCACAAAATTCCATAACTGCGTCCATAAATAAAGGTAATGTGGGAAATATGTTGGTGAGTTATTTCCAAACTCGTAATTAATTTCTGTGCTGCTGAAATTCCACTACTACTATTTAGTTGAATTGTATGCACACCAAAACTAGACCAGGCATGAATGACACAAAACCAAAAGGTCAGTATGATGGCATTTGAACTCAACAGTTTCGTTTTTCTTCAACAGTAAGAGGAGAAAAAGAAGACAAACTTTTGCCAAGGAAGTATTTTTTCCCCCTCTCCCTGCTAGCCACAAGATTCCATGAACATTACTCAGAAATATCAACAGTGCTACTACAGAAAAATTTCAACAGTGAACACACCTTTGTGCATGTAGTGTAAAAAAATAATTTTGATCCTTGCCATAGATCAATATCTTTGTTTTCCTCAGCTATGAGCACTGCTTTTATTCTGGATGTCTTTTGTTCTACTATATTGCAGACAATACATCCCCAAAGCTGAAATGGACTTCCACCACATTTTGTTGTTATTGCTTTTTGCCTCAGTATGTCTGTCTTCAATCATATTGACAGTAATTGTTAAAAAAAAAAAAAAGTTTAAATTTCTTTTCATCCAAAACTGTACTTGTGCCAGAACTCTGTGCTTATGGCTGTAAACCTCTATCCCTTGTACTTAAAACTTTTTTTGTTGTACAAAAAAAATATGACACTGCATAGAACCTACACTGTAAAATCCATTATTGGCTAGGACATTAGTCAGGACACTGCTAGATAACTGAATCTTCTGTTAAGTCTATGTGTGGCAACTCTTCTTACAGACTTCTGAAGCCCCCCACTTAAAATATTTTCTGTCTGTTACTTGCTTTGTTTCTTTCAAGCCCATTTGTTGCTCAGAGCCATTCTCAAGAGCATCATAGCTCCTACTCTATTAAGTAATTATAAAAACTAAATGATTCCTCTGTAAACTGAACAGTAAAATTCAACATGGATTCAAACCCAAAGAAGAATGAGTTTATACAATTAACTACTGATTTATTTCCAATGTAAATGACACTAAAATTAGGATAATTAGAAATTATTCATACACCTACACTTTAATTTACTTTGGCAAACAAATTATGTCCACAGATTTGTCAAGTTCCAGAATCACCCAGGAAATGAGTAAAAATAAGTAGCTGTTGGGAAGCTAGTATTTCAGAGCTGTGTGAAGTACTTCTAATAGCTGTAACCTGAACAAAAGCCATAATCCTCTCTCATTGCACTCAACAACATGGCAGTGTGAAAAATTCAGGAAACTGAATTAAAGCAAGCCTTATCATGGAGGGGAATAAGGAAGAAATTATTAACTGAGAGAAGTTTCATACACGAACATCACCTTTAACTTTAACTACTGGTGGGAGACACTACCTCCACTATGGGTGATAACCTTCATTTACCCATTAACATTTTTTGCCATCAAAATGCCATAAGCAGAAAGCTGTGGACCTTTTACTCCCTTGTCACTGGCTTATTCCTATCCAAGGGATGGCAGATCCATGACAAGGAAGACAAGGAAAGAGAAAACAACAAACGTAGCTGCAGGTTTGGAGACCTCACATTTTTTCTACTCTTCTGTTTTCCAGGTTCCACAGACTTTATGCCAAAGCCATTCCCAAAGCCTCTAAGAAGACTGAAATTCCAAGAATCCAAGAATTCCGAGAAATCCCCAAACTGGAAGACCTCTTCTTCAGTCTTCCAAACTTTAGTGCATGCTAGGAAGAAGACACTTAACTTTCATGTAACAGTTTCAGTGAAAGAAGCCCAAGCTTATGTGTCTTCTTGGGTTTTTTGAAACGGAGTGTTTTTCTGACTGATTATATTGGAGAATGGCATTATCATGTACTATATGTATTTCAAACTCCTTTAATGAAAACCTCTCATTAAGATCTCAAGTTAGGGATTTAGTCTTAAACTGTAATTACAGCTACATCACTAAGACATAGTCCCTTTTTGTCTAAGAATTCATTTTATTTTCCATGCAAGTAATTTTTTTAAAAATATATAATCACTTTCTGGGATGTCTACATAAATAAAAGCAACCTTTTCTCCAATTCCCACCTGTAAAAGCTAAGAAAACCAAAATAGATTTTGTTTTCTTGGCAAAAATTATACTGAAAGTTTTGAGAATGGCAGATGAATTAGGAGCCAAGTCATAACTATGTCATAAACAGATGGCCCCCGTAAGGGCTGATAAATAGTACAATAAGCAACAGACTGTTGTTTAATTCATCCAGTCATGTTCAAATATATATCTTGTTGAGTACCAAATTACATCTTGGTTGCAATTTTGGACATGGTAAATGAGAAACAGAAATCTGAATTATACTAGGTAAAATTTCCCTTTATCTTTCTAATAGCCATAAGTAACATCATAACACCTACAGAAAACAGTAGAGGCACGATGATTGAGAGTTTCAACAGAATTACACTGTAAATCTGCTTAAAAAATGCTTATAATGCTAAGTTTTCTCTTTTTTTTTTCCCAAATGCAGCAACAAATTAATCCATATTTCTGTAATACCACTCAATTTATGACTGCATGACTTGCCTAAGAGAGAAAAAACATAGATTAGCTTTCTGTTATTATGATGCAGTAATTTTCAAATAGTTTTTTGTGTACTGCAGGAATCTGCAATACTTCTGAAGGCTTCATGGAAGACTCAAATATGGCATACAGTGATCTACACATATTTGTAGAACACCCATATTTCCATTACAGAATTTGTAGAGATCCACAAATAAAGGAAGGCTGAACACCACTAATGTGAATCAATTGCTACACTGATGTATATTTTACACTGCGGTAGGTATATTTAAAAGAAAAGTGAATATTGTTACATTTAAAGCTGCAAATACACAACATTATACATATAAAATGCTCAATTTTAAACAAAAGCAGGCATTTCTAAATGCACACATGTATAAATGTACAACTGAAATCTGCATGGACATCTTAAAAAGATTAAAAACGCACCCGAAGAATCATCTACTTCAACACTCGACTGAAAATTTCCTAAAAATTTAAAATAAAAACACTTCCTGTCCCCATGCCCTTCACAGACACCCACTCCTTCTTTAAAAAGATTTAACAGAAACATAAAAATGTGAACTTTACATTTACAAAGACAGACATTCAATGGTTCATTGGGAGATTAAAGTCCAGGATCCTGAGACATTGAATGAAATCATCAGTCTTTTCAAATGAGATACTGTAATATCTTTGTCTATTCTGGTTGTTGCAAGTTAGCTGTTGAACTAAAATTAACTCATAGGCCTGACATGCCCAGAGAAATTATCTGAAAAAATTCATAGGTCTTACAGTAAAATCAACATCTTGAATGAAGTCAAAAACTAACTAGAAATTAGAGCATGTTCAGGAGCATATAGCAAAAAGTTTTGTGAAGAATCCAGTGGAGCAGCCAGCAGTAATTTAGTCAGGATTTTATACCAGGTTAGGACATAGCTTCAAGAAGGACACGTTGCCGTAATATACTCTCAGTTCAAGAGATGAAGACACCAGTTAACAGGGTGGAGACCAAAGCTGGGAAAAAATTTGAAGCCTCCTCACCAAACATAATTACTGCCTGTTCACTTCTATTTAATCATTTCAAAGCAGAAAACAACTGAAAAATTTTCATATACAGAATGCTTTACCAGCAAAGTATCATCTGCTATAAAATCAATTGTCCTGGTGCTTCTTCTAAACTAACTGATTTTTCTGAAAATTATCACTTTTATGTAGTCTAGCTCAGTAGTTATGTAGGCAGCCCTCTTCCATTATCTCTATTATACATCTGGATTAGAAAGAAATTTCTATTTTGATCTCAATGAAAAGTGTAAATATGACTTTGATTATTTGGATTCCATTATAAACCAGAATGTAAGCATCTCCCTCACTGACTAAAGGCCAACAATGAAAGACTTTGAAGAATGGACTGCATTAGCTCCAGAAGAAGAGTTACTTTACTATGTTAACCAATATCTGGACATCACAAAAAACACCCAGATTTAGGTCTGTGACCTGTTGTTTCCTCTAAATATCTCAAAGATGCCAAACACTTTTGGGAGTGAAGAAACTTCAGCTATTTAAGGCTTATGTTAATGGGTTTGCTGCTCAATTTTAGAAAATACGTAGTTAAAAATGTCTTTAATGAGTACTGTTTAACAATATCTTAAAAGAATAGATAGTCTACATTGCAAGACTTCAGAAATAATTTTCAGAAATTATACACACACAATAACTCACTCTAAACCAAGTGAACTGCTCACCAGTTCAGACCAATGCTACACATACATCCCAGTTATCTGAAACAAGAAATAACAGGGCAATTAACCTGCTGCTGAGGCATATTTGACGTTCATAGTGTCTAAATGTGTAACAGACCACATAAGCATAATCTGCCAGTGCTAGAAAATTTTGCTGCACCTTTAAAGCTGTGGAAATACTTGCACAGATCCACTAGGAACTGTATGGCTTCCTTGTGTCAGAACAACCAGAAGGGATGTTTTTTTTCCAGACTGTAGGAATCCGCAATACTTCAGGCTCCCAGTCCACAGGGCCTGAGCACAGGTTTCACATTGTTAACCACTTTTCTGTATTTTTAGTAAGTCCTTAGATGATGCTTATCTCCCTAGAATATACAGTCACTGCCAATAGATTCAGAAAGTTCAGATGTAAGGCCAATTTCACCTCTGCAACCATTTGGAAACTGGTTCTACAGGGACCATAAACTGTATAGACTAATGTATCCATTTTGACCTCTGAAGTATTTCAGCTAGTGAGCTGAATGTTTCAGCTGAATATTCACCGAGCTGAATATTTCAGCTATATGAGCTACACTCACATGAACTTCACACATAATCATAGCAAAAGTGCGTTAACAACGTTAGGACATCAAAATGCACCAGTGAACATAGATAATAATGTTTGTCCTAGTTGTCTGGTTTTTTAAATATATTTGTCCCTGAACTAGTTAGACCAAATACTAGGGAGTAACAAGTCAGTGCAAAAAGCACTTAATAAAAAAGCATTTAATATGATTTTATCACCTTTCACCTCAATGAGATGATGTTTCATAATAAAAACAGTAACAAGATTTGTTTCCTTTTTTTTTCCTTGTATTTAATAAATGCAAAATAAACTCTTTTTTAAAAAAAATGACACTCCTCTGCCATGTGGGAAATCCTTTAGTTCTGAAGTAAATTAACAGCTCAGATTGAACTACCATACACCAGATGTGACACAGAAGTGAGATGCTGGTCACTGCAGTGATGGTGCCACAAGTAAAATTCCCACTGCAACAACTTGTCAGCTAACCAACATGCAGCCACCCTCAGTTTCCTTATTATATTATCAAGAAGTCGATGCTATAATGTATCTATCAACATTTACATCTCGATACATATATATCAATAATATATTATCACAGAATTGTAGTGTTCAATAAGCACATTAAGGACCCTTTCAGATAAGATAATTTCAGAAAATGCTGTTCTCTTCATGCAACTTTACAGAGATAATAGTGGCCATTTCTGTTTGGTTAAAGGCCTGCAGCAGCAAAAATCATGGACGTGGTCAAGTGGAACTGACAGTTTTGTTTTAATGTTCCCCTGGGATTCCAGAACTCCTAGAAAAATCCTAGTATGTAAGTATTTTGCATTTGTGCGTAAAGCCGTTCTGTTCTAAGCATTATCTTTGGGAGACAAAAATTAGAATTCTTCTAGCATTGATATTTTAAGTAAAATTTTCTAAAAGAAAATCTATGCATGTAGACAGACAATGGCTTCAGCTGTCACCAACAAATGAAGCTTATTCCCAAGGAAAAATAAACTGTATTCTACAAAATAATCTCTAAGAATAATTACATTCAATATTAGAGGCTGGTAGGAAAAGTTTGAATCAAAGAGAAGTTTGCTTCAAGTAAAACATAAGAAATTTTTCGTATCTGTTAAACACTTTTATTCTCAGTCACACCTGGAGTCCATTCCCAGATGCACTGAAAACAGTAACTCAGTATGGCAGCAAAAGAACATATAATAGGCATTATCAGTCATTCAGGAGGATCTAACCCGTCACAATCTGAAGTTTCAATCACTTCAATGGCACTATGCTGATTTTCATGACTAACAACCTGGACCATTTTGTGGCTGCACTAAATTACACTAAATACTCTGTTTCTCTGAAGCACTATCTCAGAAGGAAGGTTTTCTGCATTCCTGTGACAGATCATAGAATATTTCTCATTACTGACAAGTAGTGTATATATATATATATATATATATATGTATGTATGTATGTATGTATGTATAAACCAACATTTCTTTTCCTGAACAACCACTGTCATTAAAAGACTGCTCACTCTGTTTCATGTGAATCTGATCACTACAGAATCCTAAACCAGGAAAATTTGAAAGCTTGGGCAATGAACTTCAGGAGGACTGTGACAAACAAATAATGGAACTGAAAAAAAAAATGTTACAGAACATAAAATCTGAGATAACTTTGTAGATTTCTTGAAAAGTGTGATCCAGTTTTCAGGACAGTGTAAAGTCATAACTTTGAATTCTTTAAGGTTTGACCATGTGTAAAGGTTCAACAGGTATGTACACACTGCTCAGAGCCAGTTTCATTGAAGTGATCTCCAAAAGGACAGAGATAATTGCAAAAAAGCTTCTTGGACAAGAAAGAGTTTATCCTTGCACCTTGCAGTAGAACAGATTACATATAGATCTTGGAAATCTGGCAAACTGGGTGAATCAAGGCTAGTAAGCTGACCAACAGAGAAGCTAATGGAGAGTATTTATGAAAAATAGTAGCTTTTTAAAAACTAATTTTAGATGTGACCTATTACAAGGGCACAATTTGCTAATTTCTTCCTGGAATGCACTGCTTTTCAAGACCTTCCTATATACAAAACTCAAATCTTAGATTTTACATTGCATTCTAAAATTAAAAAGCTTTAGCACGTCTATAACTGAAGAATAAAATGGTAAAACACATAATTTATTTTGAAATCTATTAAGAAGTATTATACTGATTTTTTCCTTAGTAGTAGTACTTTTCTGACTGCAAATGAGACACCTCCACATGCAGTTTTTTCAGTGTTTGCTTTTTCCAATGCATTTTTTTTTCGTTATTCAGAAATCTGATGAAATAAGAACTCTCCTTACTGAAGAACTGAAATCTGAATGTAAAATACACATAGATTAAATGAAAGTAAGCTATTTAAAGAAATTGTGAGGGAATGGGTATGTCCCTTATAAAACAGCTTTCACAGATTGGAAAAATCATGATCTAATTAAATAATATTTTCTTTTTCTTTTATCCTTTTTTGATCTGACTGCTCTAGTTGCAAACTTGGAAGATTATTGTCAAGTAGTTGCATTAGGAATAGATAAATAAGTATAATGATTTACAGTCAATTTCAACAGCTTCTTTTGTTAACTTGTTTCTTTGTTAATTGTGTTTTTGCTCCATCATCCTTCATATTTTATGAATATGTGTAGATAGAGACAGAAACAAAGTAAAAGGAAAAGATCAAGTGTAATGTTCAATGAAAAAAAAAAAGATGAAAAATGTAACTTGTGAAATGTCTCTCTAGGCCAGCTGATTGCAGGGTAACTACCAAAAAGCTGACACACACACTTTTATTTATATCTGCTCAAAAGCAAGAAAATGTCAAAGAATCAGGATGAAGCTGATTTCCCTCTTGTGTATGTGCATAGGTTTTGATTATAGGCTTTTTCCTCAATTGATGAACTATTGCGTGGAGTTCTGAAAATCATTTTACAAAAATAGTGCTGTGTTCGGGGTCAATACCTCTCCAACAGTCAGCTATAAAGTCAGCCATAAAGCTGCCACTGATTTTTTTGGAAAAGAATGGGATCAGGTCCTCTTTATTTTGACTAGAAAGATTTTGGAAGTCTGCTTCCAGGAACAATAGAAAAACCCACATCTGACTAATTTGTATTATTCACTGATTTTTTAAGAGGACAAACTGAATGTTATTTTACACAATGTTAAAACTATCTTTCAACTTGGGAAAGAATATGAACTTAATCTGAATATTTGAAATACTAGTAAACACTGGCTATACCAGCAAATATAGCTACTATCAGAAAATATTAAAAAAGAGAAATAACAAATGTAATTTTGAAGCTGATTTTCCCCATTGTCAAAAGATCAAATCCTCACGGTTTTGTATAGTGCATTTGTTTTGACCCCTCTTCAAAAACCTCATTGTTTTTCAAGGTTAGCTAAGGAGTTTAGACAAGAGTCTTCCTGCAATACATGCAGTGCATCTGGAATCACATATTGTCCCTAAAGCTGGGAGCCATTGCTGATGCTCTTTACATGAAAAAATGTATCCCTATTTTTAATGATAAAATATAGAAGTCTGAGAACCTAGCAGACTTGAAAGTCTCCATGCACATAACTAATTCCATAACAAATTTCCACTACTCTCTTGTTTCTAGCATTTTTTTTTTCACTCTACCAATTCCCTCACAGAAAACAGGAAGAAGTGAACCCATATGTAAATTTAATGTTTGCACTAAGGCAGCTGACAGGAGTCTGCAGATCGTGTGCTGTGCTGCACTGCCAAAGCACTTGACTACCTGGGAACACCTCCTCATGATGCACCAAAATGAGCTTTCAGTGATGGGAAGCGTTGTGAAGCTCTATTCCAATGTAATAACGTAATTAGAGTAAAATGTTCTTGAATAAATGTTGGCCTGTAGCATTAGTATCATAGGTAAAATATACCATCTAAAAGCCATTTCAAAAAAGGTGTTTTTATCAGATAGCAAAAAAGAACAAGCCAAATTAAGTGTTAACTCCCAAAACTTAATGAAATCTGTGACAGGGACAGGAACAAAGCATGGATCTCCTGACGTTTTTCCCCTAGTTTATTTAGTCTTTTGACACGCTGCTTTCTCCTTATGCAATACAAACATAAAATCAAATTGAAATGACGTTAATTACAGGGAATTATTATAAACTGTTCACTGCTTTTAATGTCTTTCTTTAATAATTTCTGCATCTTTAGAATCAATGTATTCCACTCCAAGTTTTGCTGCAGAGTGCCAGAAAGGGAAAAGAGGAATCATAAAACACCTTTTTTAATTCAAAGCTGAGCAGTTGTTCTGCAAGCACTACCACTCTTCCCACGCAACAGCATGAATTACACTTTTTCCACCTAGCTTTTTTTTCCCTGACCTTGTTTGGCATTTAAGTGCAGAAAAGAAAGTATTTCAGGGCTGCATGTGTCACTCTCAGAGATCTGAAGTTCCGGTTGCCTGCAGGGGCCATTTAAAAACATTAGCGTTGTCCTGGGAAAAGGAGCCTTTGGACATACTCTCATCCATAACAAAAGAGATTCTAAATAATAATCAGTGTGAGAATATATTGTTTCTCTTTGACCACTGGTGTAGGAAACCTGGTCGTATCATAAAGTCTCGTGAAGAGAAGAAGCATGTAGAGGCGAATAATGGGAAAATAGGACGCCTATGGTGCATGTTTAAACTCTCAGGAACAGCTTTTACCGAGATTAAAAAGGGAAATGAAACTGAATCCTTTGACCATCTTTTCAGTGAACCTTTGACTAGTTTTGCAGTGAAGTCAGTATACAGTAGCAATCCGTTCCACTCAGGGCTCTAAAACTTTTTAATGCTGTATTTATGTAAAACAGTTTTAGTTTGTGATCTGATATGTCAAGCAGGAAGTTGATTTAATTTTCACTAGAGATCTCTTCTCTAAACAATAGAAATAAAATTGCATTTTACCTGTAGACACAGGCACTGTCTTTAAATGAAGAGCAATTTCATTCCTTCAGTAAATGTTAATTTTTAAAAATGAACTTAGGTCAAAAGCCCTAAAAATCATTGCAGTTTTTTTGGTCAGAGGCATTAAAAAAAGTTGACAGCAGCTAGATAGACAGTCCATGCTTTCAGAAAAAGGATCTCTTTCCTTTAACAGACTTATTGTAGATCTACAATTACTTCTTACAAAAAGAACAGAGATCAATATTTTCCTAGTTCTAAGATGAGTTCTTCTACATTTTAGTTAGCTGCATACTGATTCCTCTGAGAAGATACTTTATTTGCCAAGTATCTACAATTACATACCGTACGTATAGCATATCTTTAGATGTAATTCAAACCTTTTTTTGCCAAACACAGTCTTTTATGGTTTATATATCCACAGGTCATTTAATAGAGGGGAAAAATACTGTCAGTGAAAGGGAAAATCTTTTCCCCTCTCTCTCTCTCTGTACATGGTCCCTGAGTTTTGCCATATCAATAGTAAAAGGAAGCCCTACTATCAATATTGAGCACTCTGAGGACTTAGAAGACACAATAACCAGTTTGGGTACTTTTATTACTGCTAACTCTTACATGCATCAATTTTGTGTATTTAAAGTACTTCATGTCCTGGGAGTTCTTACCAAAACAATACATTAATTACCAGCATCTTTAACAGTTTCAAGCACATGCATAGCTAAATGGTCTGCTTTAAAATTCCCTCTAAGTACACAGTAAACAAAAAACCAAAATGTTGAAATGACTGTTAAGTGCAAGTAGATATAATAAGACAGGCACACAGTAAGAGACCTGAGCTGTATGTGAACATCCACACATATACAAAGAGTATTTGGAAGAGGTTAATTTAAACAGCTGGGAAAATATCTACGACAAACATGCCAGAGTGTGCCACAACCTCAAACTCTTCCTCAAACCTCCACAACAAACTGCAGAAATCTACATTAGAAGTTAAGAATCAGATGCTAACTGTATGTCTGTGATCAAATTGGATGAGCCCAGGATCTCTCACTCTTTATTTTTTTTCTCAATCATGCTGTGAATGTATGTGCAGCTGCAAAATTTCACTGGAACATTTTCAAGGCTATTTCAGCATGGTAGCACCAAAAGAACTCAGAGTGCAGAATTCAGCACAAATGCATTACAAGTACTGCAGACTCCTCATCATGAACTTTGATACGAAAACAGAAATCCTGACAAAGTGCATCTGCTGAACACAAAGAGAGATGGATCATTCGTGCAATAGCTCATATTTCAAGCTTTACTGGGCAAAAGCCCAGTACCCAGCACGTACCGCAGAGTATCCAGAGCCCATTAAGAAGAATTATAGAATGGAAACTTAATTACACTAATAGACATTTGAGAGAAGATAATAATTTGGCATAAGACTTACAATATGACAGCATTACAGATCTATTTTGAAATCTATAAAAATAAAGAAAAAAGCCTTTATCTCAGGAAAATAATATACTATTTCTAAGGTGATCAAGAGATTGGTGTTTATCCTGATAAAAGAAGATTTTAAGTCTTGTATCATTCCTGCAGGTGGCAGTTCACGAGATGAGAAAACAAAACCTGAAATTCTAATCCCCTTGCATAAGGTCCTCTGGAAACGATGTCTCCAAAGAGCTGTACTACTCCAGAATTACCATTACTTTCCCCTGGGAACCTTTGTCTAACAAAGGATCACTGGCCATTTTTTTTTCTTTTTTTAAACAAAAGATAATGAATTTAAAGTTTTATTATGCAAACTTTGACAATTTCAGTGAGATAAACCATTTTTAATAAACACAGCACGCATATTCCTACGCATTTTAAAAGCTGACACAGAGGATCTATTGCCTTTTCATCTGGGGAATCACAGGTGCCTAGGACTAGCTTTGTTCACAAATACTGAGAAGTATATAGGTGGATGATCAGGAACATATGTAATCATATTATGCAAGGCATATAAACATTGTTGTTAAAACTACAATTTAAATTTTCTGGCATGTAAAATGAAAGTAGTCAAGCCTCTGACTTGAAAGATCAAAAGTACTTCACTCCCCAGCAAAAAAAAAAAATAAATACAGCTATATGCTTGTTAATTGAGTCTTAGGGGATAGAAAATAAGAAAATAAAAATTAATTTCCCTGCTTACTGTACACTCTTTGACTTTTGGATTACAAAATAAAGCTGAATACAGTTTCCCCAGCTATTACCCAAAGTACTTTACAAAAAAAAAAAAAATTTATTTCATCTTTTTGTTCAATCCAAAGAATGTGAACTTAACCCAAGCACAATAAAAAAATTCTAATTGTTGCAAGGTGTACAGCAACACTTAGTTAACACATCTCACAAAGGAACAAAATTCACATTTGACATCAGTTTTTATTCCTCAGATATCTGAGATTTATTTTTGGACATGGAACGACATTAGAGCTTTTGACTCTAGTTACCAAGTTCTGAAAGAATTCATACTGAGCCAGACTGCAGAAATGTTGAAAAATTTTCAACAATAATTTCAGCAATCATTTTCTTTGGATCCGCTTTCAGAATTTATATTTAAAAAGAACAAGGATTTCATATTATATGCATTACATTACTGCTATCAGTAAACCCACTGATAACAGTTAGAGAACACTGAGGATTTATTTAATAATTTACACAGATTCCTTTGGTGAAATCATTCCAGAAGTATATTTTTGATTCTGAACAAATTAGTTAAGTGACCACTTATTTGTTGTTTTGTGCACCTTATCATGGTTGAAACACTGAGAAGTTACAAGGTCAGTGGGCAGAGATTCCAGACTTCTCAGTTCCAAAAAGGTGCCTAGTTTCCTGTCTCTAAAACAAAACCATCCTGAGTAGGACCATCAAGGAATCTTAAACATGATTTAAAGATATCACAAACCTGTCATAAGCCCAACTACGTACTCAAATCTTCAACCAATTTACTTAGAAACAAAAATACGCATTTCAGAAAGTTGGAATTATTTTTTGCAAGACCCATGCTGCACACAACAAAATTATTTAACTAAGGTCATGCCTATACAAGGAAAAATGCATTGATTTAACTAAACTGATTGATTTAAAATCCAGTTAAACTGGTGCAAACATCTACTGTAAATGCACTTATCCCAGCTAAGACCTCACTTAAATTAATTTAGCTTACTTCAGCAATTTATCAATGTTAGCTGAACCAATTCTAGCAAAGGTTAAGCAGGTTTAAGTGCTTCTGTATAAGGAGTTTGAACAGATTTAACTATATTGACTTAAAAACATTTTAATTAAAACAGTGTAACGTCTCAAATGGACAAGACTTAAATCCCCAAGGCAGAGAAGCAAAGCAGCAAACTGAAATTTATCCTGGCTTCAACCTGGGTACCCCTCTGCTAACAAAGGGTACACAGGCTATGTAACCAGCATTTGGGAGGAGGCACAGCAGAATCAAGACTAATTTCAGATGCCAGAAGATTTTGCAGGACCAGCAGAAAAAGGAGAAAATAAAATAAAAAAACCCCAACAAAATCCAAAATGCAGTTAAGGATTGAGGAAACCTGGTCTGGGTATAAAATGAAATATAACAGAAGTACCATTCTAGCATGGCATTTTAAGAAGTCTGCTCTCAGAATGAAAACTTGCCTATCTGTTTAAGACATTAAAAACAACAACAAAAAAAATACTGGTGCAGTATTCGAAAAGGGTTTCCCCCTTTCATGTCAATTCAGTCAGTCTTGGAATTTCCTGGTATGTACGTGTGGTAGCCTCATCACATCTATTTTAAAGTGAGCCTCACAAGAGGGATGACCAGTGGCAAAAGGCACCAAGATCAATTTTCTCCTGCCCATTAAAACTGTAACCACTGCATTCTTTTAAACAAACTTTCATACCAGCTCATCTTTGGCAGTCTGGAGAGGCATGGATCTGCACGAAGGTGCAGGGCAAGCCCTCCACACCTCGTGGCTGGGGAGCAAGTGCAGTCCAGAGGTGACAGTGTCTTACTCTGTCTGTGCTAACAAATACACACCTGTTCCCCATCCTTGGCATGTGAGCAGAACCCGCGATGATCAGAGCAGCTACAGCCACTCAAGGCATCTACACAAAAGCACATTCATTTTTGACTTTATGACTCTTAACTCTGTTAGCTCAAGATTATAAAAGAAGTTACAACTACTGGAACACAGAGAGCAACTACAGTAGAGAGGCTTTCATTCCCATTAATCCTGATGCAGACACTAATCTAAACTCACTGCAGCTGGCACAGTTGTACATGACACTTCCACCAGACTACTTTCTGCCTTTTCTCTCTGGTTTTGCAGACATTCTTCTCCCCTTTCTGAAGTTTACTGGCACTCTGAGTGCATTTTCATGATTCTGGCTAAAAACCTGATTAAATATGTTTTTCCCTTCCTGACCCCAATCCTCCTAGATGAATCAGCTAAGATGTTCTGTGTAGGATATACGTCTGAATCCCTCCCTTGACACCTGAGATCATCACCATTACTAATTGCTTAGTCTCTTCTGCATAACTTTCAGTGTCCAAAATTACCTTTCTCGCCAAGACATACAGCAAATGCACAACTAAATTAGAGACTGCATAGGCTTAAAACTGACTCATTTAGAGACATTTAATAGTGTGTTGCCAACTGAACTAGATCTTGTATTGCCTCTCAACTTTTAGGAGAATGAAAGAAACAAATGCAGCTAAAATTTCTTACAGAAAATTCTGAATTGCTGAATTTCAGTGCTTTAAAAAAGACGTCTCTGAAAATACAGCAGTGTATATTGATTAGATGATTTACTAGGATACAGAAAAATATATCTACAATTTCAAAATATGACTTCAAGGAGGGGCTGGGTATTTTAAGCGGTATTTCATCAAGCAACTCTAGCTAATTGTCCCAGTATTCTTTGCTAACTCTGATAAACTGTTTTCAAATTATCAGGCAACTAAGCGCAAGGTTAAGTCTAATCTCAAATACTATTGATATTACTGAGTTTGAAAGAAAGGACCTTATTTGCTTATGATGTCACCAGGTGTTTTTCACACTTAAATGTGTTATGAACTGTGTGTCAACATAAAGCTGTATTCTCTAAGACATAGTAAAATTTAGAACGAAGTTAAGGATGGATTAATCTCATCTAATTTTAGCCATGTAAAGTGAGAAGTCTGATCTTTGCTGTTTGTCTAAGCAAGCTCTGAAGTCACCTCAGTGGAGAGGTACTTCTGGAGATGCTTGAAAAAGATGAATCATCCTTGTGGACACAGGTCTTTCTCCTCACCAGCTGATGAGATACAGACTACTTACTCATGGCTAGCACAAGGTGAGGTGAACCACACACTATCTGACTAAATATGGAAGGCAAGCATAAGCAAATTTAACAATTACTTACATATTTTCTATGAAAATTGCTATTATTTGCATATAGTTGCATATGGGAATGGCCGTAACGTAGTCATGCCATACTTTTAAAATGTAATTCTTATGAGTATAATTTATTTTGTTTACTTCAAACAAAATCCACGTGAGTAAAACATGACGCTTGTGGCACATGCATATGAATCAATATGCAGTAAAAAGTTTGAAGTTTTAAACACCTAAGATAGAGTTTTTATAAAAGGAGCAAAGGAGAATCATAACTTAAGATTCTTTCATAGAACTGTTTTTACTGTGTATCTTACATTATTGTCATTTAAAGAGCTTTAATCACTTTAAACTCAAAGTCTGCCACCATATTTTTACCCTTTTTCAGGAAATAAAGTTTTGCTTTATTATAAATATTGCTATACTTCACACTGTCATTCATCTTACTGTAGAACTTGTATGAATCACTGCAAGACAAGCACAGAGAGCAAGTTTTGCATGATTAGTGTTTTGCTATCATGTCACCAAAACAGAACTGTTTTAATTGCTACATGTTGCTATTGTCCAGAAAGTTGCTGCAGATATAAACCTCTGATGAACACATAACCCATTTACACAGCTTTAAAAAAAAGAAAGACACACTACACAATGTTTGGCACTTAGGTGTTTTGTACTGGGCACAAACTAACACCATCAGCCGGAAATATGACACTTTTTATCAGCCTCACATGCAGGAATACCTTCAAGCACACCTTAAATCCTATGAATGTTTTTTCCCCAAATGGCTATACTTCAAAATGACTTCCATTACTGAAAACCTTAAAAACACTAATAAAAATATCTGATACAGATCTTTGATGAAAGTGCTACAAAGTTCTGCCAGCAAACTTGATTTTGCAACCATCACTAACATCCCTGGTTGCTTATAATAAAAACAGGCGTGAACATGAATTATCTCTAAAGCAGCCCTGCTGCAAACTAATCACTGAGGGAAGTGTTTATACTGGAGAAGATCCAA
This sequence comes from Ifrita kowaldi, assembly GCA_013398055.1. Taxonomy (NCBI): domain Eukaryota; kingdom Metazoa; phylum Chordata; class Aves; order Passeriformes; family Cinclosomatidae; genus Ifrita; species Ifrita kowaldi. Next base: position 426,883 of record VZRS01013131.1, on the reverse strand, counting down.
CCTAGGCGTGAGTAAGAATTTGTTGTACCTGACCGCCACGTCTTTCTGAAGCACCTACTGTCTCTGATGGATCAAATATAACATAACAATAACAATACAAATTGAAACCTTCAGGAATTTTTTAACTCAAAGATGGAGCAGATGCTGCTGGAAAGTGCTCATGCTCCTGGCAGAGTGCAGTGTCAGGGCAGCCTGGATTTCTTCTCCTAATGGCCCAAGTCCACACAGAGGAAAACCCTTCCACTTCAGATGCTACCAACAGAAAATAGCAAGAAAACAAGTACAGTCTGAGCCTGAACTAAGAAGGAAATAAATAAGGTGGAGCAAAACATTTTGTGAGAGGATTGGTTATTTGCCAGAGAGTGAAATAGGGGAGTAGACAAATGACCCATTGTATCCCTCTCAGTGAAAGGACAGAATAAATGAAAGAACTTCATGAGTGGCTTAAGAAACATAGCTTTGGAGTATAACTGAGTCACTATAGCATGAATCGCTTTATTTTAATAAATGTAAACAGATTTGGTTTTTGATGTGGAGCACAGTAAGTACACTGCTATTTAAATGCAGTAAGTGGGATTAGATACAGTTTATGAATTTATTCAAATACTCTATAGCTATGTTTTACAATTTTATAAGCTATGTCTTTACAAATAATCAACCTGTCTACCCTGCAGCTTTGAAAAAATAAACAAAACAAAAAATTGCATTACCAACACTAATAATCAGTAAGTGACTAAGGCACATTTTTCTATCTCCTTAGTAGTGATATATTAGTTTAATCTCTACAGTACTGGCAGTGCAATCCTTTCCATATGGACACCCATATGCTACATTACTAGTAACATATCTTCTAGGAAATAGCCATATGTTTCACTTTTAAACCTGCATAATTTGAAGACTTCCTTGTATTTTTACTGCTGTTCTTACTGTGCATTTGAAATACCTACGGGCATTCAGTAGCACGGCAATAATTAATGTTATATTGAACTACAGTGCTACAATTGGAAGTGCTTCCATACTCTTTGCTGTTTTCAGCAATGCTTTTAAAAAAACGAGAAATATTTCTTGACTTCAGTGTTGACTATGCACACTTTTCCCCTCTATTCCTAGGAAGAGCAGTGAGTATTTATTAACGTAACACAAAGCGGATAAAAGAACATTCAGTCTTGAATGTGGTTCACTGAAGGCAATTCAGTACTTCGCATCTTGGTGCAGCCACAGCATTGCTCTGGAGTACTGGGGGAGTCTGAACATCCATCCTGCCTGTTGGGCCAGGCTCAAGCCATGAAAAACTGGAAAACTGTCCTGTCCAGGACCAGGCTGGAAGAGGATCGTCCTCTCCACCCACTCTCCCTCCCCTTCATATCTGCCCGCTCACAGCACTCAAGAGTCTTGGCCACAAGAAGAGGCTCACATTTTGGTCAGGTAATCCATGCAACCCTCACACACAGACTGGCAAAGAGAACACAATGAATACAACACAATTGTACTCAGTTGAATGCTATTGAATAAAATTTGCGTGTTATCTTACTCATTCCTCCCTCTCTATAGCTCTGTCTCTTTCTAGAGACTGAGACACACTGTGGGTACAGAGGAAGATACTGTGCAGGCTACTAATGGCAGAGTGCATTAACTTATAAAATTCCTGAGGAAACAGATGTCATGGAGAGGAGCTGTTTCTGAGCCCTAAGACTCAACCCCTCATCTTGAAATCCAATCGCAGAGGAACTTCCATGTGACTGAGGAAAAAGTATGTCCTTGTGGAAAAGTAAAATAAGCTTATGGTCTTTTTCATGCCACATTTTTTTTTCCCATGTCTCAAATTATAACAGGTAACCAAACCCAAAATGAACATGTAATAAAAATGGCAGAGTTCTGTTAAAATCTCTTATCCTCCAGTCTCTAGTAACTTTCGCTAGTCTAGGCATGGTAAGTATCACAGATTCTCATATAAAAAAAATAATTAGGCTGGTATTGACTTCGTAAGATCTAAACACTAAACACTCTGATTCATTGGTTTTGAATTAAAAAATAAAAATTAAAATTGTCCAGTGAAAGAGTCTAATCAGCAGCGCTTTACTGCCACTTGTAAAAACATTTTCACAGCATGACTTTTTTTATTGATAAACAATTGTATTTTTTTTTGTGCTGTTTCAGTATTATGTCACTATTTCTTGCTTGATTTGTTCCCACAGAGAACAAAGAAAATCTGTATATCTGAAGGTTATTTAGTAGTCAATCCATAAAATGTTTAATCTGAGTAACCTCAGTTTTTGCAGTTGCATGCTTACTTAAAAATACACAATCCTTACAAACTAATTATTATGCATTACTAAAAAACTCAACAAAAATGTGGATTAAAAAAAGTCATCTTGCTATTTTTCAGTTGATTTATACTGTTGTTTATCCAAGTGAAACACATCAGGCTAAAATACCAATCCTCCTAAACAGAGAGCTATCTAGCTATCAGGTAGTGTATGCTCTTTCCTTTCTAGTGGTCACACAAGGTGAAAATTATAATAAAAGTGCAGGGTATTAAGAGACAAGGTAACTTTGCCTCGTAACTGATGTCTTCCATTTTACTTTTATCCACTCCCTTCAAAAAGAAATACAGGTTTCCAATTAAGGTTGTGATTGTAAACACAAATAACACACATGCAGAGGTTCTGTATCTAAATAACTACAAAAACTTCAGTTACTTTATATCATTGCATATACATGCATCTTTCTGTACAATGAACATAGCATACTTCAGTGGGACTACTTATAGCAAGAAATCTGCAAAATTAAACTCTAAATATAGAAATGAAATTTATATAACCCACCACTATATCAAATGTGATTTTATTTTTCTTCTTCTGCCCTTGGTTTATGCCAGCAGCAGATAATGAATTTAATTTGAGTTATAGTTCCAACATTCATGTGTGTTTATATACACTAATTCATCACTACACAGAAAAGCCCTAAAGTATATTAACACAATATGTTGTGATTTGAGACATCTGCTTTATTTGTTTTGAGAACCAGAAAAGATAAATGATAAAATATTATTACCAATCTCATTTACAATAACTCATTATTCTACTAAAATAAGATTGAAAAAATATTTCTATCTATAAAATATAGCCATAAAGAAAATTGTGTACAACAATGTATTAACCTCTGATTTTGAATTTACTTATAGCCTGAGATCAATTTGCACCACGTCTCCTGATACGTAATTGAAGTACTTATTTCAGAAATAAAAATAATTAGTGCCAAAAAACCAACAAACTTGGAATTTACTAGGAGAGAAAATTAGGGAGTATCACCGTTAGCAACAGCCTTTTCTATCATCTGTTTTATACTCTTACAGTCCAACATACAGAACAAATTGAACATATTAACCATCACTGTTACCGATTGTCTCAATCCTGAATTTAAAAAAAATGTTTAAAGTTTCAGTGCTTTTAATTCTGATTATTGCTCTTTCTCCTTAATAGCTGTGTAACACAACGTAAATGCCAAAATGGGATCTTTGAAAACTAGAAGTAAATTGACTTGCAGAGCTGACTACAGAATTAATTTACTAGAACAAAAGAACAGATTACAGCTTATAAAGACTGCCATGACACACTAATTTCCATATTTAATCATGTCACTGCAGGAAATTTTCTGTGGTAAATTCCAGGCTTCATCATTTTGTATGGTGCACCTACACATACTGTCAGCACGGTCACTTGGGGCAGCAGGACTAACACCAGACCTGCCAACAACTGGCACTGGGTCATTGACCTGGTGCCCCAAGAGAGCACAGGGTGAACAAAGCACATTCAGTTCCTGCCTGTGTCAGTGTGCCCACATTTCTCTTCTCCTGACCTCTACACACCAACAATGCCTGAAAAGCCCAATGCCCCATTTCAACATGACCCGTTGTTTGATTCCAGTCAAGTGCGGCACAGGAGGAGTATCAAAGTTGCCAATTTCTCATGAGGTTTTAGAGAACTCTCTTCTGAGGACCCAGCAGTGCTCACATGGAGGAAACAACTGCAGTATGACATCAGGGGCTCAACCTGAGCTCAGTCCACAAATGCAAATCCAGAAGAAACCATGCTTCATTAGTAGTGCTCCTCAGGAAAACCCATGTACTGTAACACAGAAATATTAAATGGAACAGAAAAACATAACTAATCTGAAAGTTTCTTTTTCAATATCTTTGAAGAGATACACAGAAGAGTGGTATTCTTTCATGTCTCATAAAATATCAGCTTGCAGAGGATCTATATCCTGTTTTAAATAACTTAGTCTTTTTACCAGAGTAAACAATGGCTCTGTAGTAAAGTACACAGAAACAGGCATTTTCCATCTTAAAATAATTTCAATATTCAAGCTAAGTGATATTTTACCCTTCTGAGGTTCACATAACAAATGCAGAAGAATGGGTTAATGTTTCCTTGTCTTTCCACCTAAATGTCTTCCTGAGCTAGAAGAAAAAGCAGGTATACATAAAGAAACACAGTGGATAACATCACTATTTAATGCTGTTCTATGGCCCCAACAACTGTGACACAACTCCCTACTACTCATAATAGGCCTGCAGCTACACCACATCAAAAGATCCATTTTGCACCTTTTCACTTGGGGTGGTAGGCAACTCCCGTTGGCACGAAGTAATTGATCAAGTTTGGTAAAAAAAAAAGAAAGCATCATTTTGGGAGATCAGTGTGAACACAAATCTCAATCATCTTCCAGAATATGCCATATTTGTACAAAGACATATAAATATCTTAAGTTCATCTGGTATTCTTATATGGTTGAAGCTATTTATTAGTATAAAACTGCACAGCGCTCTAAGACAGTTTAAAGATGATTGCCATAAAAGTTGCCCTTTTCCCTAGTTCTGTGATACTGTTAAATATTTCCTCAATAGAAATTACCACCATCAAACATTGTCAAAACCAAAACTATTATTTTGGGAACCTTACGTGTATACATTACTTATATGTATATATATCCACAGACATACACATGCACATACATATTTATATATATGTATGTCCTTCATCTTCATTTCCATCATGCTAGAAATATAATTTATCCAAGATGTTTAGCATTTTCTAGATGTACAAATCTGTTTGCCAATTTTGCAGTTAGCTCACTCTCAAGAACTTTCTTGGTGCTGTCCTCAGAGACTACATTGGGTCTTTCTCATTTGACAAATGTTTTTCCTTAAATTTGAGATATTTACCATAGAAGTATTGTGCCAATGATCTTATGAATGTACAGGTAGTTTTAAAGTTTAAAAATAACGTTGTATTGTACACATGTAAATACATACAACACTTGGAAAATTATCAGAATTTTAGAAACGAGTAAATGTAAGCCATATTTCATGCAATAGGGACTCATGAGTCATAATCTGTGACAATCATCACATGTACGTAAAGGCATGCTAGTTGATTAACATGCTGTAATTCCAGATGTCATAAATTCATACAGGCAATGTTTGAATAATAATGATGAGTTTCAAAACTGCTGCATTCTCTATTTATAGCAAACATACATATTTGAAGAACTGCCTGGCTCTGAGGTCATATTTAAGAGCAGAGGAAGCCATCAGGACCTCTGCCTTGTCGCAAGCAGCACACAGATGGTACTGTCATACCAGACAACCCCTGCTTCAAGTCAGAGGTCACTGGCATAAACTAAACTTTACTGCTGGCTCAGGGCAATGTGTTTGAGAATTCTCACTCACTTTCTCAATGCTGTTTTCCAGCTCCAGCAACACACTTTTGCTAAGGCTGCCACCTCTATTTTCAATGATGCTGATCACCCACAGTGATGACACCATGTTTATACGGAAGTAAATAAATAAGGAGTCTTTTGCAATGCACCTCCACTATTTATAATTGTTTATGTAATTCTAAAGTGAAAAAATCAATATGAAAAACAAGATGAAAATTGGCTGAATTATGCAAGTGTGCATTTTTCTTATTCTGTGTACTGACAGTACATTCCAGAAAATTATCCAGACTCTGGTCACATATTTTTGTCAATTTATTTTTCTGTCCCAGAAATAATGCATGTCAATTCATGTTTCTGTTTGATTTCGAGATTCACTGATCAATTTTATCTCATTTTGCTTTCAATCTCACACACTATCTTCTCTAGCTATGAGACTGAGGGTATCATCTTTCTATCTTTCCACCTTCTCAGTCATTATTATTTCTTTCATGTTCTTTGAGAATCAGAAAAAGCCATTATCTTCCTTATACTGATTTTTTCCCCAACAATCCTATAAGAAAGATTTAATGTAAGAAGGATTTCTTGTATCCAGTATATGCTTCCATACATTCAGGCACACTCAGATTTAAAAGTGTATCTGAAACATCAATAATTAGGGTTTTATGACAGTGAAGAGTTCCGAAGTTGTTTATTTCTCTTCAGTATTTCCACTGTCTGTTGAACCCCAACAGATTTTTTTACCAGAAACAGATGAAATTTTAAGAGAGATTGGAACTGGATGATTTAAATATTTTAAAGCATAAGGATTAGCACATATTTTTTTCTACTGTTAAAAAAAAAAGGCTCTCTAAACTGAACATGCTGAAAAATCTCAACCAAGAGCATGAGTGGCACAAATCTGTAAAGGGGGAGACAATTTAAATAACACACAGGAAACTTTCAGAACTCAGGTAGAAAGGCTTCATAATTTATAAAACAATAAACCAACTAGTATAATATATTCTGTATCATACGCAAAATCCCTCAGGAACAGCTACTTGGGAAAAACCATTCTCAAATAACTTTAAATATGCACCAGCCTAAAAAAAACTGCATGTGACCCATGCAATAAAAATGTCAGATTTCTCTTAAAATCTCTTATCCTCCAGACTCTAGTAACTTTTGCGAGTTTAAATATGGTAAGTATCACAGATTCTCAAAAATTACCATCACTGTCATGCCACTGGCATGCTGAGACTGCTGTCTTTCATGCTGACCGCGACTGCCTCATTGATTCTTTGTATTTTCCAGTTTCATTTTATTTACCTCTGGCCTCCAGTTCTATACATGGAGCACAAGCTCTGAAGGGTAAAGACCACAGGGACTCTTTTGTTCTGTTTTTAAACAATGCCTAGTGTAAGTGGATTCCCCAGTTTGCTGCTAGAGATTTTACAGTCACTCATGGTGCTGCGATAAACAGCGCAGTAACACGGCAGATTAAAGACTGCTCTTGTGCAGCTCAGTATGAATGGGGACAGCAGCATCATGGTAACAGCATTACCACAGGTAGTGAAGGCATATCTCACACAGAGAGTAACAAATTCAATAACCTGTTTCAACAAACAAAAATAAATGCTTTCAGACATTGCAAGTTTGTGTATTTTGTTATTATACTCCGCCAAACACACTCCTATGCAGCCCTGCAATCCAGCTCTCTACAGAGTATGGAAAACAGAAACCTTGTCAGCAGTACAGGTTTTAGAAGGAAAAAGGCACAAAATGCACTGCCAGACATGGTGAGAGACTGGACAGGGTTTGGTGGTGGGCTCACACCCAGCCCTCAGGAATGCTACTCTGCAGCTGGGATGTGCATGATCTATTGGCCTTAGATCACTGTGCGCACTACAGAACCACGAGCTCCTGCATGGGCACAACCAGCTACCACAAAAGTTTCATAATACTTCCCAAATTATTTTAAAATCACATTAATTAAATGAAAAAAGAAAAAAGAAAATTAAATCAAAGACCTAGCTATAGTATCTCATGAATTAATGAAGTCTAGTTTCCAAAGGATTTATGTTGTTGCTAATTTTTTAACTGCATTATGCTAAGACTTTAGAGAAAAACGTCTAGTATTTTATATATGAAAAGAACGAACATAGGAAGGAAAAGTCATCAATGAGTAAGGAACTCAACCAGAAGAGAAAGGCTTACTGAGGATGAGGTACTCTGACATGTAATAGAGCATTCACTCTAACAATTAGAGCATTCATAGTAGCTATTTTTACCAGGATCTTTGAACGTCTAATAAAAATTGACATATGGCATTTTAGACGCTTTGCTAGTTGGGGCAACTACTGGTGTTTCTACCTTTCACCCAGAAGATTGTTTTAATGAAATTTATTGGAACTTAAAACATCTGAGACTTATCTGAAATTCGCTGAAAACCTAAAAGATAAGTATGCTTGTAGGAGGCCCAAAAGAGATGAAAATGTGCAAGCAAACACAGAGTGACACGGAACACTGTAAATCCAAACACACAGAAGTTAGGCAAAACTAGTACTTAGGTTAGCTGATTAATTTCATCCTTCATGCCTCCATGTGATGATGACAGAACAGTAATTAAGCATGAGATCCCAACAAACCCCTGTCACACTGAATGTGCAGAATAGATTGTTTGCCATGGAATGAGGATCAATTTAACATTTCTTACTAACCTCAAAATGTACCCTTATTTTTTGCACACAATATGCTTTTATGCTTACAACTTAGGGACATGGTGACACAGCTACTGTGCCTTTGTTCTTTACAAAAACTATGATCTGACGGTATGTCCATAACTATACTTTGAGCTAGATTGAATTGTATTATCATCACAATTTTACACATAGGAACTGAGATGCAGATTAAAGCCAGAAATGGCCAGAGGGTTGAAGCTACCAAATAATGCTGAAGTGCCTGGCAACAGAAGTTTTCACCGTACTTCATGAGAGCGTTCTGACTTCACCTATGCACCCTACATACAGTAGGTCGATACACTGGGATACAGAAGGGCCTGCAAAAATCTAGATTCCTTGCCCAGCACCACACAGGAAGCCTCTGGCAGAGGCATGCAGCAATTCAGCTCTCTGGCAGAGCATTTGGCTGTCTTAGCATGACACTATGCTTTCTTCTACAGTCTCCAATTCATCCACTACATATTTTCCAACTTCCGCAATAAAAGAAGCAGATGTACTACAGACAACAGCCTCATTGCAGTCCTGATGTGTCCCCAGCACACAATTCGTCCTGTTCAAAGGAGAGAATGGAAAGCATTATGCAACAGATATTTAAAACCTATCATGCAATGTACATAAAATAACCAAGCAACTAATCATTCAGAACTTTCCTCACCGGTGCACTGATCCTAATAAGCACTTGGAATCTTAATGTTAAATTCCCTTTTTTTCCCCCTATGCTTCCTTTCTTTTTTTTTTTTTTCTGATTTGTAGAACTGTAAAATTAAAAAATCCACAACTACCATCAATGGCTGTCATACAAACATGCAACATCCTCCTTGAGATTAAGCTGATACAAAATCTCTGGGTTCTGGAGGAATATGCCGTAGTGAGCATAAACTTATTCATCCCCACCCCCCTGCTGTTTTCTTGATGTTTCTACCTTGTGTTTTTCCCCTATTTCATTGACCAACTCCTGATTCTTATCTCCCAACATTTTCTGCCCTTTGTTCCTTCAAACCTTTTGAACTGTTGCCTTCTTCTTTGTAGCTCCAACACCCTTTGCTTTGATTTTATCCTTCTCCTCTGTTTCCAGCAACAACTTTTTACTTTTCTCCGGGAATTTGTCTGCATGCCTTCTCCCTTGACCTCCAGTTTGAATGTCTCTGATCATTCCTCCTCATTCTAACAATTTCCTTCGTTTCGGCTTGCCAGGATCCAGAGTGCTGGATGGAGGAGTGCATGGTGCACAGGAAGTATTTTCTTTGCTGGCTTCCCCTACTGGACAAATGGTTAGCTACTTATAGTTGCCAGTAGCAACTGAGGGTCCCTAAAGGCCTGTGCCCTTTTCCCAGACAATTTAGATGAAGAACTGTGAAGGGATACCCACTACAGACCAAGCACTGCCAACCTCTGACAAGTATTCTCTGAATATATGCAAATGTATTTTCTTACAATTTAGGAACATGTGGATGAATTTGTACAAGGAGATCCTGACTTCAAACTTCATGTAATTTCAGTCATGACAGCTACTCAATGAAATTATTTTATTAATGGTTCATTTGGACAAAACAACCTAACTTAATTCTTGAAAACTGCTGAACTGCTTGAACAAATCTCTTCCAGAAGGTTAAACTGAAACATATATCTCCCATGGAGAAATTATTCCCACAAGTGTGGACAAATTGCAAAGGAATTCAAAACAGGTATCTAATGAAGAGTGCCAAACAGTCACAGCTACGGAACACACTATCCCCTACAACTAGAAAACTATTTGAACTATGTAATTGACAGTATTACTTATTGAATAGAAAAGAGGTAGAAATTTACCATATGTTTCTTACCCATCCCTAAGAAAACACTTACTGTCATGTAATTTACGATTTAATAAGTTACGTTTTCATATGATACAACTGAGGCATGTAATAGTGAAAGGCATTGTCTTGAAGCAAGCCACCAACAGGGCTTCACCTCCTCTAAAGCTCGTTTGAAAGCATTAAAAAGTGTTGAATCTCCTAAAAGGAGTAACTGCAGTTGAAAGCCATTAGTGTGCAACACGACAGCAGCTGGCATAGGAGATGAATGAGACCATCCTATTGATAAGGTCGCAATCGATCTGAGGCAGACTTTTTTAAATTAGTAAAATCTTGCAGCACTTTAGAAAGCGTCACCAACAGCCCTTCTCCATGAAAAATGCTCCAACTTGTCAGAAAACTGTAATTTATTATTTTAAACAAAAAAATTGCCTCATAGTGATACAGCATCATCTGGGGCTCTCGTTGAAAGTGAGCTCAATTTTCTGAAGATAATATTCAGATCTGTATTCTTAAGTTTCCTCTATAACTACTCTTACAAAGATACTCTTCAAGAATCATACGAACTACTTGAAAATTCTAAGATAGTGGTGAGGGTGGTGGGACCCTGGCACAGGCTGGCCAGAGAAGCTGTAGATGCCTCACCCCTACCAGTGCTCAAGGCCAGGTTGGATGGGGCTCTGAACAACCTGGTCAAGTGAAAAGTGTCCCATGGTGAGAGGGTGGACTTCAAGGTCCCTTCCAATCTGAACCATTCAATGACTCTAGTAGACATTCAGATTCAAAATACACGAAATATAATTATTTTTATGTATATTTATACATACACATACACAGATACATATATATACACACACACATACACACATATATGTATGTACGTATGCGTGTATACATGTAAAAAAGGTGATAGCTAATTTCAATTTCTTCAGAATAAAAAAAACTGTGTAAGGAATGCTTAGAACAGCCTGGCCTTTCAATCACTTCCAGTCCTTCAGCACATAGGATGGAGAGGTGAAAACTGAAAAGGACCATGACCTCATGGAACTTAAAACAAAAAAAGTAGATGCTCATCCTCAGGGCCTTTCAAACAAAGGCTGTTCCTGCGAGTTGCAAAGCACCCTCATCCTCCATTGTATGTCTCTATGCTCAGACCCTGGCAGGATCTGAAGTGTTGAGAGCAATATGGTAATGATGTTCACACAGACACTGTGAAAAACCGGATCATTTGAGAAAGAGAAAAGCATAAAGGAGTGGAATACTTCAGTTTTTTAATGCAAATTGACCTAACTTTTTTTCATAGACTTTAGAACGAATTTTTCCCAAACACTATAGCTCCTGTTAAGCTGGTGCTTTTCAAGTTTCCTTTAAAAATATGTTTTTGAACACCAAAGAAGGATGAAAATGCCAATGACCAAGGTCATACAAGGACATAGTTTCTGACTGAACTCAGGCACTAGCACTGAATAAACTCCAATACATTAGTAGACATAAAAGCTGCGGTGCAAAGCATGCATTCTGGAATAACAAAACACTAACTGTTTACATGTGAAAGAGAGAATAAGCATTAAATATAAAATGTATGTCTACTGTCCCAGCTGTATTTGAAATTCTCTCTTCTTAATGCTGAGACTTTTCAATTCTGCATCTAAGTTATTTAACAAATAAACTTAACTGACTAAATCACAGTTCCTTAATTGTTGCCAGTCTCAACTGAGAAATGGCCAACAGCTGAGTCAATATAAGATCTGTTTATTAAAAGAGGAACAATTCAACAGTAAATAAAAGCACAATGGAATAAGCTTTTTCTTGAAAGCTTACAGTGTAATTACCGTTTTCATGATACTTGATCTTTGTGTAAGTCCTTTAAAAAGGATAAAAATATCCGTACAGCATGTGGCATGGGTACAGTTTCTGTCAGATTCATATATGCATATAGTTGGAGCATATTTTCTCTTAAAGCTAAAAGAATTTTAGATTGGATTAGGAAAAAGCACAGAATGTACTCCTACAGTTAGTAATGAACAGTGTACTAAAACTAAGACTGTAATTCTAACAGAGCTTCCTGTTAATGTAAGGTAACAGCAACTGTAGGCTGATAAAATAAAAAAGTAATGAAATTATAAATTTTGTAACAGTACCATTTACACAGCTACAGTGCATACTCTAAATACTTTAAGTACTTTCAAGAGAGTAAGCAGTTACATTATTTAAATTTCATTATAAATACAAAATACATAAATAACACAAAATTAAAAATTCTTGTGTAAACAATTGAATGATGCTAACATTACAGTATAGCATTTACTTCACCACATCACAACTTGTTAGAAAATGCTAACTGGTAGCAGGCTGGGGTTATAATTAATCTTCCTCTACAGATATGTTGTTTCCTTTTTATATTCTTGTGAAGCCAGTGATCCTAGTTATTCTTAGATGCAAGATTTATTGGCCTGTTGTTCTGGTAAGCAAATTATGTACTTAAGGACCTGAAATTCTCATTTCTAATTAGCATGGTAGCTTTTTGTCTGAGAGCAATAAAAATTAGCCACAACTAACAAACTCTTCATGTGCAAGTATGTATTCTGCATGCAAGTCCTACACAATTCATTCCAGTGATGTTCTCTCTCGAGTGTCTTCTCACAGTTAAGAACCAATGAAGCTAGGTCCTACAAGGTGAAGTTAACAATTTCTAAAAACAATAAATGTTTCTCAAATTCCAACTCAAGTCAAAAACTAAAGTAAAGTTTCAAGAGAACTGTTCCCTTAAAGTCAAGCAAATATTCAAGTGACAAATCAAAACTATTTTCTATTGCAATGTTGTGAAAGAAAAAAAGTATCTCAAAATCATCATGACAGACCTGCTGCTTTAGTTGCCTCTCAAAGTATGGGAGCCTGATGTGGAAGACCTTAATCACAATAAAATGTCAAGTGTACAGGATGTTTGCTTCATGGAGTCCTTCAATTTCAAAGAACTATCAGAATAATATTAAACCCTAAAGTTTACCATGTAACCAACAGCAAATACAATAATCACAGTTTGTGAGAAAAACTCTGCCTTCATATGCTAGTGTATCAGCGCATGTTTGATATAAACTGCATGTTTAAATGTTACAAATTGCACTGCAAAAGGTACAAACTTATGAAGGAACAAGGACACTTGTCACCAAACTCAAATATTTTTCCCTTATCCACATGTCACAGAATCATGACGGTTTCCGCTCACTCTTCTGATTCCATAAATCTTCAGTCCTTTCTGTACAGGGTCTCAAAATGCAGATGTTGCAAGCACGCAGCTGGTTTGCACCCAAGTTCCTTCCTTCATCTAAACGATACTCCAGACTACTGATCTCCTCACCCTACCTTCCCATAATTACTCCACTGCACACACAAAGGGTCCAAGTTTGCTTGATTAATCTGCTATGATTAATTAATTGATGAGAAAAACTCATTCTAAGGTAGTACAAAACCCAGTGGACTCATCCAGGGGCTCTGTGGCATAGGAGGGAGGACGACGGGATCAGTCACAACGCTGTGACTACAAGAGCAGGGCTTTAGAGTGTGAATGCTCAGAATTCAGGTCGAGTAACTTGCAGAGCGGCCCTGTGATGAATCCCACCACCACAGTGCATGACAGGAGCTTGGTCACCTGGGTGGAGTCTCCTTTACACAAGTCCTTTTGCTCTATTAGGGAAAACCTCGATAGGACATTTGCAACCAATTTCTGATGGGACTTCAGCGTTCTTGAAGGATGCATGAAGACATTCTTGTAGGGCTTCACTACATCCCTATGGTAGGCAGCTCTGCTCTATGCCTCTCTTCCATCAGGATGAAAAGTACCTGCTTCCTCAGGATCCCACTACAGTTATGACTGGATGACAGAAAGCTGTCTAAGCATTTGGAGGGGAAGATGTAAGACTCTTAAAAACACAGAAAAAAACTGTGTTAGAAAAAGAGTGTATCTGCATTTTGCCTTGAGAGATGATGGTTTATGAGTATCTGACACAGTTCAACTACTGACAAATAATAGCTTTTTCTGAAACTGTATGGGTTTTATCAACTGTCACCACTACCTTGACTTTTTGTGCTTTCATAAATGTGTAGGATGTTAATTAAACTCATAAATAAGGTTAGTGAAAAAATCATTGCAGTAATTTCTACAAATACGAAAACCACAAATTAAATTATTTGAAAAGTTAGGAAAAGACTGCAAATTTTCCCTAAAAAAATATTAAAAGTAAATCATTCTTTCTAATTAACAGAAATGCAGAGCACAGATAAAACCTCTGAAGACGTCTTTCCTCAGGCATCAAAAGCTCTCTTTAAACACTGTGTACTGATGAACTAAGTACCCAAAAGGGGGGTAGCTGTAGCTTTTCTGTTTTCTTGCACTGATACAAAGACGACAGAATATCTAAGTAATTGTTTACCACACAGTGTGGGGTTGCTTTGCTCCTTACTTATTCATCCCTGCAAGCCTAGTAACATGACCTGAAAGACCTCAATTTACATAAAAATAAGGCACTACTGCTTTTACACAGGTAACCCCAGTTGCAACTGCACAGACAAGAGTTTTAAAACTCATAATCTCTTCTTAGGTGGATTTGGTCAGGGATGACTGGCTAATTGGGGGAAACACATGAAAGCACCTCAAAATCCAATTAGCACTTCAGTGCAATTAAACAGCTTTGCTATTCTGTAGAGACATGGCTTTGATCTTGCACTGAAAAGTGTCCTTCCTTAAAGCCGATGTTTTGATTTTTTTTCTCAGTAATTAGTGCTAATTGTAAAGCCATTCCTGACATGCTATAAACAGAGTATTTTGCTGCGTTTGACACAATGACCTTAGATCAGTGTTCTCTTTTGTCTATATTGTACTGGTTTATTATTGGCCTAGCTACTTTACTCATTATTAAATGTACAATATGTAAAACGTGTTAGTCAGATGAAACAAATTACCTAGGTTTAAGAGCTTTTATGGATACCTTCAACAGTGTTATTAAAACTTTGATTCCACTGAAATAGAGAAGACAATACAGAATAATAATAAATTACAATTACACGATTCTGCTCTTTCAAATTTCTTTTCTTTCATTCTGAACTGGAAAAGATGATTTTTGATTTATGTTCGGGGGTTTTTTCAGTCTGCTATAAGAGGCACAATGAATAATGAACTGAACAAATAATTCTTACTCCAGTTGTCTTGACCACTCTTCCCTCTAAGCTACACTTCTTATGAGTTTACTGGCTGCATTATTGAGCTCTGAAAAAAAAGAGCTATTCGTAACATATGTTTTGATCTCAAATGTAAACTCATTAACACAAACATATGAACTGCTTTATGCACTAATTTTATACTTCGCAGGAAAAATGCCCCAGCACTTCTTCTTGTTTCATTTTAAGGAATCTCTCACAGACACAGAACTTTAAAAAGAAAGAAAGAAAAAAGTACCCCTATTTTTTTTGTTGTTTTAGTTCCCACTACTGCAAAGTAATATTTTGGTGAAGATACCTATTCACACTTTAATTATGCTACAGCTGCAATGTTTAGATTAAAAGGTTTGTTAGCGATAAATACTTCTATTTAGATGTGAGACAAACGTTCTGACAAATAGAACACCTTTTTGAAAAAACAGTTCCAGCCATCCTAAAGCATTTGTGAACACGTCAGTAATTTATGTTGGCTTTTTGTATGCATGGAGTTGTCAGAAAAGTAACTGGTGGTTTCTATTATTTCTTCTTTTCCTTGTCGCTCTTAATTCTGCAATTCAAGAAATCACCACTATACAGAAAACACAACTTTGAAATGCACCTCTCAGGCCAAGAATTCAAAACAGAACTTCTTGCACTCTCAGATAATAACTTGAACACTACCATACATACAATATTCAACTTACGATCTTTCTCAATTTCCTCAGTGGGATTCAATTTGTATAAAATGCTTACACACTAAGAATGTGTTCAGTTAGCTGTGAAAAACAGTGATTAATCTTTAGAAAGGAGTGAGAAATCCAGCTTTGGGGTATGAGGCAGAAGCTTCTCTTTTTTTGGTTTTCATACAAATACATAGAGGAACCGATGTACAACACCACCACAGCATCTAACAAACTTTGTATTTGTTTTCTTTCACTTCATTAAATAAAAAAAAAAAATACTGTTTTTGTCTTTTCTGTGTCAGAGTTGAAAAAATATCAATTAATTCATAATCAAACTCATAGTCAGAGCATGTGTTAAAAGTCAGGAGGCTTGTGACCCTCCACAGCAATTCCATTACTCTTCTCAGTTTACTACAGTCCTTTGACCTGATATTCTTGATTTCCTTAAGACAAATTTCACCCTGCTGTGGTTTATCAACTTGTTATGCTACTGAGATTTCAGTTCTGGCAACCCAAACTTGTATCAACAACTAAAAAAGCTGAGCTGAGCCCAAAGTAGCTATTGCTTTGCAATGGCACTAAGCGTCACACCACCGTGTGCCACCGAACAAAATCAGAGGTAGATGCACCTCAAAGTGAGCCAGGTAATTTTAATGCTGTTCCCACTAAATAATTTGAAACAGGCTACAGAAGTTATTGCTCTAGTAACACAGTTAAACATACAAACCTCAAGCCACAGGATCAATATTTTAATGATCTGTTTTCTGGGCTGAAAAAACAATTATAAGATCTGCTAGATTTTGAGAAAAATATTTATGTTAGCTCAGAAATATTTTTTCAGTCTACAAGCTTTGAACAAGTGACTAAACAGTCAGCTAAACATTTATCCTTTAAAAAAAAGACAAAGCATTTTATACTGAGGTTACTCACAAATAAGGCAGACCATATTAAGGCCTAATCCTGCACTTTCTGACGTCAACAGGACTCTAGCCATTGGCCTCGATGGGAACAGAAGAGGGCCATTAAAATATAATTTTACTTTTAGTCAGTCTTAATTATACAATGATGGAATGATTTATTCAATTGTTTGATTCATAACATTTTAGCATTTATAAACATGATTAAAACAGCTTTGAGATACTAATTAAATTTTAGGAGCATCTTTTAAAATAACATTTACCTATTAACTCTAGTAACAAGCATTAGAAATAAACCTAAATGGCACACATTCAGTTTGGAAGCTAGAGGTGCGTCACTATGAATGACACATACGTTATACCACTCTTTTAAAAAATCAAATGCTTTGACAGAGTAATAACGAGGCTGCCAGCAGTGCACTCCATCCCATTAGAGAGTTTCCACTCCCCCTCATGCCCTCACCTTCTTGTCTTTTTAGCACCTTGTAGCTAATTTATATACGGCAGATTCTGAGACTACGGCCAAATTGCAGCATTAGAAATTCCATGCAAATATGAAGAGAAGAAGGAAGTTCTCCCTTTTCGCAGTGTTACTACCCAGTCCAGGTCTTCACCACAAAGAATATTTGATGACCACCAGGCACTTTGCAAGGCATGTCCATGAAATCTAAGATTAGTTAACTCTACTGACACGCTGACTTGCAAGGTTGGTAACCAGCCACAAACATTTTTGCCTGCTAACGACACCAGGAATTAGTCTTCACTACTTTCCAGTCCTCTTGTTGACTATAGTCAAAATGCATTCAAAATAGGTAGTGCCATGTAACAAAAGAATCTGAAACATTCTCTTATTAGACGGATCTCTCATTAGATAGATGGTACATAATCTTGGTATAAATGGCTGTATTATGCAATCTAGTGCATTAAATTGAATTGATAACTGGCATTTACTCTGAAGTCTTTACCAAAATCTAACACAACAAAAAATGTAAGGAAAAGGACTTTCTTCTTAGTTGAGTGGCACTGCAAACAGGTCTAAGAAGACCAATCAGGGCTCAAATATATCTTGGTAGCCAAGAGATCCTCAGAGGAAGAGTGAAAACACCAGTGGTATTCAGCAAAAATTGTAACAGGGCTCTGCAGGGCACAGGAGAATAAGGTCCCTGCTGGGACCTACAGAGGGGTGCCCAAAAGAAGGGGTTACATCATCTCAACGCCACTTTTGTCACAAAGCCGGCAGGTACCAGCTGGTAGCTGGTAGGTAATCAGACTAGAAATAACTGACCAAATATTGTGAAATGCTTAATGCTGTAAGACCTGCACATTGCAGAAAATTCTGTAGTAGTATTGGGGCCTTGAAAAATTGTACAAAAAGCCACATACTGCCTAGAAAATATCGTAATATTGAACTGCTATTTAGTAATTGAGTAATATGTGAATGCCAAGAAACAAACACAAGTAATGTAGGTTATAAAGACCTTCAATAGCCTCTCGCTGTATTGTACCAGGACTTTCCAAAATGATGTAACACTGCACTTTGAATGTCAAAAGTCAGGTATTTTTTAAGACTTAGAAGTCAGATCTTTCTGGATTACCAAGTGGGATGCACACTGCAGTCTGCCAACTTTTGCATATCCCTAAACTGATGATCAGGCAAGCCACAGCCTCACAGGAAACTCAGGAAGCAGTTTAAAGATGAAACATTTATCTGTGAAAACAATCTTTGATTCCTTAATTAAAAGTATGGCTGTAATCACCTATCCTACCTACACGGACAACGGGTTTAGCAAGCGACATTCTCAGGGTGAGCACTCCCTAAACACTGAACGACAATTTTTCAGAAATATTTCAAGGTAAAATACAGAAGGCTCTTTACCATACATTTAGTAAAAAAGCCTAAGAAAAATGATGTAAAAAAGAGAGGTATTTAAATATCTGCATTTAAATATGCCCGTGGAAAAAGAAAGAGAAGTTCCCCAAAAAACACCAATGTACGTATTTCTGCCAGAAAGAAAAGGGAAGATACTGTATCTTAAGCATCTATAACTACGCTGTAATGTTCTGGCATGTACAGCATCACAGTTACAGCCCAGACATGTTTCAAGAGCACACAAACACACTTCTACTTTTTACTTAACAACTTCCTCATGAGAAAAACCCCTCCATATACAAAAATAAATGCACTGTGCCACTTTTGAATAGCTAAAGAATGTCATGCACCACCTTATTAACATTTGCAATAGGAAAATATGATGGAAACATGAGGGAATAAAGAAACTCTCCCCTTTCCTCATATTGCACATTCCTTCCTGTACTTACTCAAAAGCAATGGAAAATATTTTAGAAAGTAAATAAGAGTTTAAGATCTGTTTTGCCATGTTTTAAGTCCTACTATTTGGTATTCATTCATCTTTTAGTACCTGTGGCAATGGGTAACCAGTGAACTGTGAATGCTGCCCTAGCTAGAGATTAAAGAATTTCAGTGTGTTTGGACTGTTAGTGTGATCCATGTTTTGATAAGCATTTTTATGCATTCCATGCATTCACAGTAGTTTTATTTAACAAACAGCCCCAAAAATGAAATGTTGCTTTCACAGATTTAAATTGTATTCCTAATTTCTAGGTAAATGGTGTGTAATACAAACCACAGACATAACAACTTAGAAAATATGACACATGCCATGTTCTAACTTAAAAACATAAAAAATTAAGCTATGTTTTTGCTAAGTCATATACTTGTTTAAATGCATTTCTGGTGATAAGAGGATACAACCTTGTTTAGCAAAGGGAATGACCAGTTACACAAATAGGCTTGTCCCACATCTTTAACTCTCATAGTGTTTTTACATACTTACCTGGCTACTAAGCTGAGAACAGTTGAATCTCTACCCAGGAGGAATAAAAACCTTGTCCTCATGAAGGCTGGGATGCAATTTGGAACACCTTTGGATGTGAACACGTTGATACTTCTTGGTCACACTTCCTAACCCCAGAACCACATGATAGTGCCTGATCCTCAGCACTCTCATTTCATGTCCCTAAAAGTAAGAGGGCAACAGCTTTATGCTGCTCTATCTCCAGGTCCTAGTTCATGATAGGGACTTGCTGGAAGCAACAAAAACTGAACCAATATAATAACAAATGTCTGCTGTATTCAAACTACAGATTACAAAGGAAGATACTATTTGAAGCTTCTCTTTCAGATTCAAAATAGTGTTAATAAAACTTTAGGGCATGATACCAGGCTCATTTATTTTCCCATGACATGTGCCAGAAAGAATATTACAGGAGACTACACTTTTCAGCTGCTGGATTTTCTTTTTAAAACAAAAGAAGCTCAACTGAGCAGCCCACTAAAAATTTGTGAAGAATGTAAATAAAATGTAATACAAAGCAACATTTTCATCTGTCAATGGCTGGCTACAGAGCACATATATAATACACACAAATTCACTTCCACACTTATTTTATCTATTCTGTTAAGTAATTCTCAATGCCTTTGATACCTGAATTTATGTAAGACACTAACACTTATGGAAACAAGAAAGCAGTGACATGTTTAATGCACAAATTTGTGTGGATTTGCTTTAATGCAAAACAATTGCAAAGTCATTGCTCAGCCATGCTGTGGTCTGACGCGTGCTCTACCGCATGTTTGTCAAGCTACACTAAAGAAAGCAGAATATGACGACAATACTATATTTTATGCCATTTGGTGTCCACTTGAGAGACAATAATACAAGGATCTCACAGTGGAGGTACCATTAGTCAAACAGCAACCTTTTTCCTTGTTTCTGTAAATGTATGTTTGATTTTACAGCACTAAAGCCCCTCAGCTCACATTTAAGCATCAGAAATATTACTACGAATTTTAGTATGTTCTAATGAAATCATAAATGTTTTAATAGAAATCTAAAGTTCGGAGAAATATTTGCTGTATGCTGTACGTATTTCTACAACCAGAAGGTCTTTTGAAATCACTAGGTTCCACCCATCTCAGTTTATTTCAAATTGCTAGCCAACTGAAAGACCCCACAGACAACACTTCTGTAAGTTGATCTTAATTACCATGGTGTACTGATTATAATGTCATTCAGAAATAGACCACAATCCATCTTCCTATCATATTTAATGGATTTCTAGAAAACAGCCTATACAGGTGATGAATTATACTAATGCCCTGCACAGCCTTTCCAGTTAAAGTTCTGTCATACTTCCATTATAAAATGTCTTCACTTTCTACCTGCATCAGGCATAAATTATTAGATGTGTAATTTTTGAATGCTAGCTTTTAAATAATAAGCACCTAGAACATAATGAGATATAGTAACATGCAGTATCAATGCAAGAAGGATGAATTTTAAAACTCCTCTAAAGAACTACTAGCTTCTGACCTAATCATTAAGCCGTCAGGCACAAATCCTTACAGGAACATATATTTTTGAAGAACTACCTCCATCTTGATGCTGACATTCTTTAGATTCACTAAACATCTTTTCATTTTCCTTGCATAAAAATTTTGTCCCTGTTTTTGAGGTAAGGAGATTAATGCATTCAAATACAGGACTGAAGCTAAGCTGAGGCTCCACATCTAAAGGTGGATTCTCCAGAAATCGAATATCATCAGATGGAAGTCCAATTACTGTTAAAGAATCTGCAATTTTTGACATTTTGGGATATAGACACCCCTCAAAGTAGCCGGGGCCATACATATTTACCTCAGTTGAAGGCATATTCATGGGAAAGAAAATTAAAGTTTACAAAAAATTCCAATAACTTATAACATTAAACTTTAGCGAAAGAATCAAAAGGGAGACAAACTGAAACAATTCAAACAAGATGCTTACTGCTATAGTTTACTATCACAGACTTAGCCTTAGGACACTTAAGAACTCATCTGGAATTCTGGCATTTATATAACATGGGGTTAAATCAGTTGAGGGTTCTTTATATGAAACTCAAATCTTGGTGAATTAATACACAATAAAAAGATCATGCTAACACTTCTGGCTCAGCTGGCCTAGTTAGCAGACATCCCTTGCAAAACAGGTTATACATGCAACAGTTAGAATCATATGAAAATGCTGCACCTTCATTAAAAGTGGAGTTAATTTTCACAGAACAAGATGCTGGAAAAAAGTAGTAGGATGCTAACATACTAAAAAACCAAAGTAACATTTCTACTTCAGTATAGGTCCATGTCCATTCCAGACTGCTCTGTCACAGAAATAGTCCCAACCAAAACAGATATGTGGTAAACACTGGTAAATTAATCCTACATGTTCAGTGGGATATATTGAAGATTATACAACTACTGCTAGTTTTTTTGCGAAACAATAAATGACAGTATTTAACACATACAGGGTTTAAACCAGGACATGAAAAGTTGTAACTTCTCTCTCACTATACTGCCCTTCCTCCTTCATCCTACAAAGATAATCAACCATGGAAGTAGAACAAATTAACTTTATTATGGAACCAGAACAAATTAACATGAAGAATATTATAACTCACTGTGTCATTACAGCAGGGGTACAAACCAATTCCTTCTCAAGCAGTTTTGCAAATGTCAGGTTTCTTGTTAACCACATGGGCAATTTTAAATCAAAAGTGTCAAAAAGGAAATGACTAAAAAATAAACCATTGCACCCCAGTTTCACATGAAACTAGGTCTATCCATGTGAAACAGGTTTATCACAAATTCTTGTGACAGCATAAAGATGACTGATCAACTTCAGTGACCAAACTAATTGAAAAAAAGATGTTTCAGTCTTGTGATCAGATTTCTGTTTTTGAAAGATTGCTACACACCTCTGTAGCTGATATGTAAGGGTGTTCAGGGATGATGAGCCATTTGCTTTTGGCATCAGGCTGCAGTGGCACATTGCCAGCTGTCTCAAGAGAAAACTAAAAATCCAGTACATGAGGTACAGACGGTGTAGCTATTCTTGGGTTACCTTGGAGAACAGTCTGACTGCTCTGAAGTCATGTCATTCCTTGATAAGTTTCAGACTGTCCTAGCAAACATCACAGTTTTGGTCTCTGGAGCTTTTTTCCTTTTCACATTACCAATAACACACTGATGTAGTAAACAGCACTACTTAACGTGTTATCTTTTATTGACATCCCATCAACTTTTTCAGGTTTATAGACAATCAATTGGTATTATACACTATTATTTCTTTGCCTCAAAAAAGCAGACTGCTAGCAAGGTTAAAGTGAAAAGCTTTTTCTGCAGCTTCTAAGGTATTCTTGAAAAACCTACACTGTATGTGCACATCGCTCCTATTTCCATGAAAGAAAACCCCAACAAAATGAACTGCACTGAGGATAAGTATGCACAGCCTGTATCATTACAACCTATACCACTGACAGCAATAATATTAGCAGTACCTGCAAAGTTACTGGTACAGCTGGTCAAATGCATACATCAAAATGCAAAACTACTACGTGCAAAATCTACTAGAATCAGAATAGACAGGATGCTGCCTACAGAACCCCTAGATATGTTTTTACAGTAACTTCTGGTGCTGAGCAGCTACTTGTGTACAGTTAACTTTGCATTGTACTTGTTTGCTCATAAGCTGCTTATTTAGGTATTTCTCTTGCTTCCTAGTTCTGCTAGCATAGTCTCTTACTCTTTCCCCACAGCAAGAAACCAATGTAAGTAGTATTCACAACAATGATTTTGATATTTTCCAATATATCCTACAGAAGAAAATAAAAAATATCTCTCAAATGGAGGAATACAGCAACTTAAATAGATGGTGCGCATGGGACACAACCAGAATAAAAGAAAATGATTGGTGGGATGGGTTGGTTGTCTTGGTTAAAGATGATACATACAGACAAAAGAGGAGAATTTTAGCTTGCATGAAGAGTCATGGGTAGAGGTATGTATGTATGTATGTGTGCATGTGCACACAGGACAAAATATTCAAGGACATAGCTGTAAAAACAAATTTTAAGATGCTGCAGAAAGCAAGCCATGGGGTGACTGCATGCAGGGTGCATGCTTGCATGGGTCAGAGGGGACAGGATTACCTAGTCCATACATATTTTTATTCTAACAATGTTGTTAGACATTATTTGCAAAGTATGATGTTATCTCTACATCTTTGCAAAGCTGTATTCCAGTTATGACTGCCACAATAAAATACCTATATATAAAAATTATCAGTGGAGTACATTTATAGAGAATATTTGGTAAGATCTGCACTGAAAACTCTACCACTTGTTGAAAATACCCTCCACTATAAAAAAATCCAACCTGTCACACATCAAAACCAATAGTCAATGACATAAAAATCAAGATAGAGAACTAATGTGTTTTCTACTGTGTTCAAGACATCTAAGCACAGGTGTCTATGCTTTTATCTTTGCTTATTAACTCCGTTTCCTTGTACCTCAGATTACATCATTACTTGAAAACATATACGTCAATAGCTGCTCTAGTCCACATTTCTTTGCTTTCTGACCCAGGAACTAAATGCTTCTATACCTGCCCAGTGTTTGATCTGCACGTTATAATAACTACATTTATAATGTGAAGAAAAGTCATGAGGAGACAAATCATCTGGAGCTTTGAACATAACTTGTTCAGATATACCTACTTTAGGGCTATTAACAAACACCACCAATAAATAAAGAAACACCATACATAACTAGCAATATTCTTACATGTAGCAAACAGAAGCATTAATTTAAGACAGTGGTTAAATTGCATGTAAACCTATCTCTTTTCATAGCAGCTGCTACCTTGCTATTTTCCTGAACACGGATGTTCTCCTGAACTTTGTCTGAAGTAAACAAAAGTAGGACTGTTAATGTTGGTTTGTGAACACAGTGCATGAAAACATTTAGCTTTAAAATTTTTTTCAATTGCTAAAAAATCCTGAAAACAGCTTGTTTTCTTCAATGCCAGATAAATTGCTACTTCAGTATAGATCATTTATTTGTAAGAAAAATATTTCCTGTGATACTAGAAATTGGTCTTTTTCCTTGCTAGTTCAACAAACACTTTTCTACTTCTCTAAATCATAAGGTAGAAATCTGCTGAAGAATCACTGCATGACTGGAAAAACGTTCCATTCATTGAAGTATCTCATCACAATTACCAGACTGCTTATTCGATAAAATCGTCATCCCATTTTTCAATTTAATACATCTGTATTCCTTGGGGACTATAAGATATTAAAGTGATGAAATCAAAACACTGCTGACCAGTTAAGTCACAATTCCATTTTAAAGCTTTGTTTAGGCTTTACCCCAGCATATGCTGTGAAAGCTGATTTCAAAAAAAAGACCATCAATTATAAAATAATGTTTAAAAAAATTCTTTTAGGCAATTGAAATAAAAAACTTAGAAAAATGCTTCATGCTCGATCAACTGTATCCTTTTGTGTCCTCTCTTCCAGTCTTCCTGTAAAACAAACATAAACCAAGAACATTCCTTTTAAAAACACTACAATTCCAACCTGTAGGAGACTCATTATGTGAGTACAACTAAGAGATGATATTAAATCATTTCATCACATACAAAGAAGGTCAGACTGCTTCTTTGCACATGGTCCATGATATAGTATTGATCCAGAAGGTGCAGGATAGCTCTACAATTCTTCTGGTTTGCCTGCCTAGGAAAGCTATTTAGGATTACTAAATTCATACCCTCAAAATAATTGAGGGTATGAATTTAGTAATTGTACTTTATACTTCATTAACTCCTTGAGCAGACAATTATCCTGCATCTCCAAGTATGCATAACCAGTCTTATCCCACACATAGAGAACATAAAGCATTTAAAGCTCCTTGAATAGCACATGGAAAGTACTAGTAACGCCAGAGGACATATACTTTCCATTACGTAAGTTCCAAGAGATATAAATAACCTCAAACACTACACTTTTATTCTCTTTCTTTCAGCCAGGAAAAAGTACAATAAAATGAAAAGTGACAGCAGTCAATTTTGGAATCTGCTTTTCCTAGCAGGTAACATGAATGGAAAGACAATCCAAAAGCAGTGAAGTAAGGTAGATCATAGAATCACAGAATGGCTTGGTTCAGAAGGGACCTTAAATATCAAATCATTCACACACTGCTCTCATAGACAGGGACACCTTCCACTAGATCAGATGTCTGAAAGCCCTGTCCAACCTGGCCTTGAAAATTTCCAAGGATGGGGAAGCCACAACTTCTCTGTCTGACCTGTGCCACAGCCTCACCACTCTTACAGTAAAGAATTTCTTCCTAATACATAATCTTAAACCCACTCTTGTTCACTTTAAAACCATTACTCCTTGTTCTATCACTACATGCCCTTGCAAAACTCCCTCTGTTGCTCTCTCGTAGCCTCCCTTTAGGTAATGAAAGTCTTCCAAAAAACTGAACAACCCCAGCATTCTTAGGCTGTCTCCACAGGAGAGGTGTTCAGACTGAATATCTTCATGGCTACTTCTAGACTTGCTCCATCAAGTCTCCATCTTTCTCAGTTTGGGGGCCTTGGAGCTGGAGGCAGCTCTGCAGGTGGGGCCTCACCAGAGCGGGGCAGAGGGGCAGAATCCCCTCCCTCTCCTGCTGCCCACTTTGGGGCTTTGGATGCAGTCCAACAGAGCTGTGAGCCCAGCTGCCCCATTCATGTTGAGTTCCTTATCCACCAGCACCCCAAGTCCTTCCCAGAGCTGCTCTCAATCCATTCTCTGCCCAGCCTGTGTTTATGTTGTACTTGGAATTGCCCCAACCCAGGTGCAAGACCTTGCACTTGGCCCTGCTGCACTTCGTGAGGTTCACACAGGCCCCTCTCAGGCCTGTCAGGGTCCCTCTGGGTGACATCCCCTCCCTCCAGCGTGTCCACCACCCCTCACAGCTTGGTGTTGTCAGCAAATTTGCTGAGGCTGCTCTGATCCCACTGCCGGTGTCACTGACAAAGATGTTTAACAGGTCGGTCCCAACATCAACCCCTAATGACCACCAGGTCTCCACCTGGATACTGAACCATTGACCATAACCCTTTAAGTGTGACTATCCAGACAATTCCTTATTCCCCAAGTGGTCCATCCATCAAATCCAGATGTTACAGCACTATTTGATTTTTTCAGTCATGTAATATATTCTACATTTCCTCCTCCTCCTCCCTTCCCTCCTCCATCATTCTTTAAATACATTTTTCAAAACTTTTCTCTCGGTTTCTGCTCTTATTTCTGCATAGGACTAGATCACACACTTCTTCTGACCTACTCTGGTACATAAAGCCAAAAATCACTCTCAACAGAGACAGCAAACTGAATTTTATCTTTCATAAACTCCTTCAGTAGACAATTGTTTTGCATCTCAAAACATGCATAATTTGTCCTTCTTACCAGAGGCAGCAAATGAGCAATCTAGGAAACAGCATTACCCACCTGAAGAGAGGCTGAGCAAGAATCAAACACGCAGCAATAGCGGGCAGAAACAACAACCTGACTAAAAAGCGCTCAGTGCAAGAACAAAAGACTGGAAACATAAAAATGTTTTACTTTAGAGAGACAACCATGAAATCATGGCAGGCAGGCTTGGATTTTTATTCCAAGGCAGAGGGACTTCAAAATTGTGCTACCACTACAATATAGAAGATGATATAAAGATCTGAAGAAGATGAATTTTCAGGTTCTTCCAATCCCATCACTTAAAGCAATCTTACCTTTCAAGTGTAAATATCACAAGAACACATTTCGTCATTGATTTTGTCATAAGTCTGCAGGAAGCCAAAGAGTTACAAAAAGGAGGCATCTTGAACTGACAATTAATGCAGAACTTTGCATGAAATATCAGATGTCAGTTTTCAAGACAATAGAGAAACACTTAGGCAGGATGAATAACTGCCTTTGTGCTTGCATAGTGAAGGCAATGTCTGCAACTATGAAAATAGAGTTTTTCATGTCCAAAATACCATGGTCTTTCTCATGAAAACTGTCTGCTTCTTTTTATCATATGTTCTAATGCTTACTTATTTTGCTGGCTGAGAGGGATTTGATAAGCTTCAAATGATTCCAGTCATCTGTGATATCCAAACCCAAAACTTCAGGAAGCCAATTTCAACAAAGAAGAAAAAATAAATCCCTCTCTCTACTGCTCCTATTTTTCAGTCCTTTCCTGGTGACTTCTCTCTGACTAATGCATTTGCAAAGCTTCTTACATTAGGCTGTGTCCATTTTTCTTTCTGAAGTGGTGACTCTGCAGGTCAGCTTGCCTAATTTGGAGTCTAAAGCAGACATGTATTTTGTGCATAATTTTCCCTGTTTATTTGCTGCCAGGTAGTTTGAGGCTTACCTGTGCCTAGAGGACAGAAAAGCAGTCTCCTGGACCTTGATACCCAGGGAATTATTTCCCAGGGTCCTTTCAATGGAGAGTTTTCCTAATATTTCACATCTTCCTAAAACAAGTTTTCCCTTTTTCATGAATCAAATTAGAAAGGACCTTTTTGTTCTCTATTTTAAGTATTAGAGTAACAGATCAATTTGAGCTTTCTGAATCACATAATATTTATATTAATTTTTTATTTTTAATCTTAATTTCTCCTTTAAAATGTCACTTTGACTACTTATACTATATAAGAACAATCCACACTTTCATAATTATATAAAATAGCTCCAAGTATATTAGATATCCCTACCACAAATGCAGTTATTTTCTCCACCTAACTTAGTTTTATGTAATTTAAGCCTATGCTTTCTTCAGTAAGAACAATGAATTGGTGCCAAAGATTCTAGACAGAGCAACAAATATTTTGTCAATCAATACTGGTCTCTTGGTACTCAAACGCTATTTGGATAGGCAGAAGTGTTTTAAAATGTCTGTTAGCTAATTCCACTTCTAAATTGACAACTGTGATACTCACAAGAAGCTCACAAAAACAGCTTTTAAATACTGTATGACACATACGATATTTCTGAAATCTGTTTAGAAGTTGGATGCCCAAGAGTTTGTACAGAACCCGTAAGTACTGCATTCTAATTTTAATCAGATTACCAATTTTGAAGTCACTGAATTCACACGTAAATATTTAAGATAGATCTCCTCACCTGTTATTCTTTTGTTGCTTGCAAACAGAAGCAAACCTCAACTTCAGATGCATTCTGTCCTCATTAGCACAGCTGAAATGATTTTGCCTGTTTTTACTCTTAGAAGTAAGATGGAAAACAGGTACTTGGAAAAGATAAATATGAGTACCAAATACTGAAAGCTAAATTAACATGTACTTGGAGCTGGAAAGAACAACTTAGTTTTTTAAGTTTCTTTCCCATCATAAAGAAGCCACTTTTGAATAGGGATTTGTTTTTCTTCAGAATAAATTAAAACTGAGAGCATAGGGCATATCTGAAGAACAAGACGATTAAATCTACAAAAGCTAAGACAATTTCCAGTAAATATGCAGGTAACAACGGCAAACTACAGAAACCGTAATGTGGAAACAACAATAACAAAACCAACTAAGAGAAGCAGAAATTCTCACTCTTCTATGTACTTGCTAAACAGGAATGTGTGGTAAAGCTGATGTTTGTAATTCCACTGTAAATGGAAAATAAAAATTGATGTTTTATTAAAGCTCCCAATATCAGAATATAAACACACTAGAAATTCTTCATATCTGGACACATGAAATTACCTATTAAGATTATAGAATCATTTAGGTTGGAAAGTCCAAACATTAACCCATCGCTGTCAGGTCCACCACTAATCCATGTCCCTGAGTGCCACATCTACGTGTCTTTTAAATGCTACCACTGCTCTGGGCAGCCTGTTCCAGCGCATGACAACACTTCAGGAGAAGAAATTCTTCTCAGGATGAAATCTAAACCTCTTGTGGCTCAACTCAACACTGTTTCCTGTTGTTCTATCACTTGTTCCCAGGGAGAAGAGCCTAACCCTCACCTGGTTACAACCTCCTCTCTTTTAGAGAGCAGTAATTTCCCCCCCACCCTCTTTCTCCAGGCTGAATGCCCTCAGGTCTCTCAGCTGCTCCTCATCAGATTTGTGCTCCAGACCCTTCCCCAGCTTTGTTCCCTTCTCTGGACATGCTCCAGCCCCTCAATGTCCTTTCTGAATTGAGGGGCCCAGAACTGGACACAGCACTCGAGCTGCGGCCTCACCGGTGCCCAGCACAGGGGGACGGTCACTGCCCTGCTCCTGCTGCCCCACTATTGCTGACACAGGCCAGGATGCCCTTGGCCTTCCTGGCCACCTGGGCACAGCTGGCTCATGTTCAGCTGCTGTTGATCAGCACCCCTAGGTTTTCCACAAGACAGCTTTCCAGCTGCCCCAGCCTGCAGCACTGCAGGGGTTGTTGTGACCCAAGGGCAGGACCCGGCACTTGGTCACGTTGAACCTCACTCCTCTGGCCTTGGACCATGGGTCTAGGCTGTTCTGATCCCTCTGCAGAGCCTCCCTGCCCTCCAACAAGATCAACAGTGTGACTGAGCGGGTGTTTGATCCCCTTGGCCAGATCACTGATAAAGACATTAAGCAGGAGTGGCACCAATACTGAACAAATCTAAAGGGCAAGTGTAGCTAAAGACAACGTGAATGTAAATGGTTGACTTTGCAATAGCCACAAAGAATGAAAAATATTAAAGAAAAGTGCCTTTGTGTAAATTTCCGACTCCAATATCCCACCACTTCACGACAATTCGCCTCCTGGCAGTATTTTTAAGAGGTTCCAGGACTTCTTAACATAGATCTGACTCTCTGAAACCTTTCTCCTAACTGACTAGAAACACTGATCACCTAAAGCATGTAATGAAAAGAAAAGCTTTGGAATACATGATTCATTGTCACAAATTGATGCCATTTTCTAGTACGCAGTCTTCATCTGTAAAAGAAAGAATTTAATTGTAACAGAGATAAGGTTGATTTACATGTTTAAATTTGGGGGCAAGAGGATGTATTTGCAAAAGCACTCTTTCATACAATGTTACTGGTAGGAACAGATAAGCTGAATGGGTTGGGAATGAACATTCCTGCACAGGGAACAAGAAGGATAAGCGTACATGCCTGCTGTGTGTATTCTTTTCCCCAAGCAAATAGGTGGCCTGAGCAACCCCTAACCCCTCTGAAGACCCTCTCTCAGCTCAGAGCATTATATTCCTTCCACTCTAAAATCCATACCTGTTATTTCTCCTTTCCTGAGATAAAATTATCTGTGCTTTAATCCGTGAGTGCTTTCCAGCCCAGGGATGCCCTGTTCTGCAATTCTTTTGAGTGCCTGACCTCAGAGTTCCCCATGTCACAACCCACATCCCTCTTGCTGAAATGACATCCTAACTCCATGTAAGCCAGTCAAACTGGGGGAGTGATCAAACACCTGGACCCCTCTTCTCCTTTATTCCCAAGCACCATCTGTACCTATTACTAGGTGAGCCTGCTGTCTTGCTCAGGCTCTCCGACAAAAAGTGGTTTACCTATTAACATTGGAAGAGATTGAAAATACCTGCACCGCACTTATGAAAACATTAGGAAAGACAAAAGAGGCCAGGTGTCAGTAAGAAGGCATCTACAGTAGCACTCCTCATACAAAGTGACTGAAATTCAGCAATACAAATCCAAAATTTGCAACGACCAGAGATAACACTTGAATTTTTCTTTCTTTTCTCCAAGCATTCTGGAGCATAGCAGTGAAGGCTGCTGTCTCCAAAACAGATCAAGGTTGCCTCGAGATTACCAAGAGAGTTGAAAGGTACTATAAACTCTGTATTTAGCATCACAGAATCTGAAAATGTTTTACATAATCAATTAAAACTTTGAAAAGAAGAGAGAAAACATTTTCTGAGTTCCTAAACTGATCAAGGTTCCAGCTGACAGCAAAAAATCCAAGGATTTTTTTCCCCTAAACCGTAGCTGCACATGTTATTGCTGTGACTGATTGGTTTTATTTTGAATTCTTTTGCTTTTATTCCCATACATCTAAAGCTGCTTTTATTCCCTATGTGATATCATCAGATCTTCAAGATTTAAAGTCTATGTCAGCAAAAAAAA
>VZRS01013131.1:290792-394789 GCA_013398055.1 Ifrita kowaldi | reverse complement strand
AAAAAAAAAACCAAACCCAACAAGGCTTTCCATCTTTCACAATCTGATGTACACCAACTCTCATTCAACAAAAGACCTGTCAGTAGCTCCATTATCAAGTACAGCAATAAGCTTAACTTCTATGTGCAGTTCTAAGCCACTTCCCATAGGAACTACACAAATGCTTCTTTGTTAAATCTTGATTCAAGATTATGGACTTTTTATCTGCAAACTGTGAGGTGCTTCAAAATCTCTAGTACTGGAATCTTTGGTAATCAGATGAGTGACAATACACAAAGTTGCAACTGTGATGATTAGAGAATCATAAGCATCTTACATGAGGAACAGAGCAGAGATGTGTGGATAGGTAGTTTCACCCACCTAAAGGAAGAGCTTTGTGTACACATGCTAAAAAAGTATTACACAGTTTCTGTATTTTATCTGAAACAATCAATCTTTCCGCAAGATCCATATAATTAATATATCTCCATGAACTGGGGAAACAGGTTCTTGTGTGATGGGTTATATCTTCACACCCCACAGCTTTCAGATTGACCTTTAATGTTCTGATCCCTCTGACAATTCCACAGTGTGGGCAGATACCTCAGTGAAGAGATTCAGGCGCTTTGTAAATCTGAAAAAGGTTTTGTGCCTGTGCATTTCATATATATGTCCTCACTATTGTTTGCAATTCAAGTATTGTTATTTCTTTGTTTGGCACTAGCAGCAATATTTACAATTGCATGAACAGAGGTAAATGTAGGAGGGCACACCTAATTTATACAGTCCATTTCCTTTCCATTAGAGACTTTCCTCTTCCTAAAATCAAATTAAATGGTATTATCCATTAGCAGAAAGTAATCAAGTTGTACTTTATTTTACTAGAAAGACTACATTGTTGACCTTTTTATTTTGATTAAAAAATAACAGGAATGCATGTGGAATTTACCAGTAATGTATCTGACTTATGAAATGCTCAGCTGCATTAGAAGTCAAATATGTAAAAAAAATTATTTAAACTGCTATCTAATCTTTTTCCTTTCCCTTAAAGACACCCTTGTAAGATGCCTGCTATGTCTGTACTCTAAAGGCAATTTTTCAATTACGACTATATAAGAAACAAACATAATCCAAGGTGTTTTTTCTGTGTGTATGTTTGAACTTGCATGTGCAGTCCTTGATAGCCAAACACACGTGCAAACACATGGCTGGTGGCAAACACCTCTACATAAGATCACAAAAAGATTTTGTGCAGACACAAAGCCAGTGCATCTTCAGTATCTTTTACAAAATCTGTGCTAAACCTCACTGGTCATAAATCATAGCTTATAAGAAAACATGGATTGCAGAGGGAATAGTGACCACAATGAATTAGGTTTCCTTCAGTTTACAGTTTCTATTAGTTCTAAAGTATACTTGTATATTTATCGATTAAAGGACAAAATACATTTCTTCTTTCCTTCTTTTTTCTTACCAGTTACGTTTGATCAGAATGGTTTCTTAATCATCCTCCTTTAATTATATGACAAGAACACAGCATGGTAGAGAAAACAAGTTCTGTTTACATAGAATTGTTGAACTACATCTAGGAAAAATAAGAACTGATATGCTTAAACTTAAACTACAAAAGAGAAACAAAAGAGATCGTCTAGGTAGCCGAAGTGAAATCTCTGGGTGTTGCGTTTTCTTTCAGTGACATATACAAGTATCACTCCAGGGATTTACAGGTAAAAAATGGATACTTCAAGATTTTGATCAAGCAGGTACTTTTTCATAGCTGCCAAAAGTATTCCCTAAACAAAGCATGTCTTTTTCACTGAAAATTCCATATCAACATGTTTTTCCACTTTCTTGGTACATACAGGAATAGTCCCATGTGGGCACAGAAAGAACAAAGTCCTCCATGAGTCAGTACAGTGCATGGCCTCAAAGAACTACTCATAGGCTCCAGTGTCACCAAATCCAACACAAAACACACCCACCACCACAATTCTGACTGATCAAAGTGATGTAACTGAAATGCACAAATCAAAGAACAGGCACTGATATTCTGAATATGTTACTGAGCTCATTTTTCCTGAAAAACATAGCTCCAAACACCTTTTCATTAATAGTGTCATCATTCTGCCTGGCCTATCCAAAATTCTGAAGGATACCATGTTTCCAATCAGCAGTTCTGTGTTCTTCTGTCCAAGTCTAAAATGTAGGTACAGCAGGGCCACTTCAGGACATCATTAGTTATAAGCACAACTCCCCAAGGGTCTGAAAACAGCTTCCAATAACTTAGAGTATTTCTGTCCCTCTTAAACATCAATCAGAAAAACTGGTACACCAAGTCAGATAACAAAGTTTTATGGTGGTGGAAGAAACGGAAAAGAGCCTAGTGTAGACTAACCATAAAGGTTACATTCCACTGATATTTTCCACTTCACTGGTAAAAAAGGTACAAACCTATGCTTTTAGGGAAATAGCAGAGATTCAGATGAAAAGTTAGAGGAGCATAGACAATACACGTGATTTGGGATTTGGTGCACCAGACCATCAACTGGTTATAGTTAATTATGCTACGTGCCCTTTTACCAGGCAGCCACAGTTAAACACTATGGTCTCCCTGAATTCACTTTCCGGAACAGAGATGGTACCAGCAAAACCGGCAGGTTAGGATGTTAGAGCACTTATTGCTGCTCAAATATTAAGGAGTTTTCTTCATTGTGCCTGCTTTCAAGACAAAATGAAAATTAAAGAAATTGTTTTACCAACATGAAAATGTAGCAATATCCAAATAGCCAGAAAGAGGTTTTACTTTTTTTCCCAGTATCCCCCATTGGTTTAAAACAAAGCTGTAGGCAACACTGTCACTGATTTTTAATGACATTTCAATGTTAACTGCAAAAAGAAAACAAACATAATTAATTCACAAGGCATTTGTTTTTTTCTCTAAATAATAAGTTAATAAGTTAAAATGTAATGGTGAAACAAGTGCTTGTGGCCTAAGGAAAAATTCAGTATGATAAATATGCAGCATAAAAAGCTCCTAATAGGAAGAGCCACTGGTTGACTAACCAAAAAATATAAAGTTATTCTTATTTGCTAACACTAGTTAATTATCTTTTTTTATAAAGTTTCGGGTTCATTTCACATGCAAAAATAACACACTTTTCTTCTTCCCACAAATCAAATACTGTGGTAAGATCTGAATTGTGTTGGTGGTTATGAAAAGGATGGAGTCAAAGCTGACTCACAGCTCACCAAAAGATGTAATAAGGTCAATGACCACAGTGTAGCATGCGAGATTTAGGCTGGGTACTAGAGGGAAAAACACAAAAGTCTTTAGTGGTATAAATGCAGCACTGATAAAATGTCCAGAGACACATAGTAGATTCTCTGTTCCTGGAAGTCTTCAAGAAATATCCAGGCAGAGCCACAGAGAGCCAGAGCCAGACCTGATCAAGGGATGGTGACATCCCCACCCTGGGTGCCTGGCTGGACTGAGTGACCCAGACAGGTCTCCTTCAATCAAAATTTCTATGATTTATTGATTATACCAAATTAATAGTATGGTTAATGCTCTAATGCAAGACCCAGACCTTTGAGAAACCCTTACAAACAACAAACAATTATGATTTCATACTTGGCATTTTTTGTTTACTGGTTGCTTGCTACACTTCAGGACATAATTTTTTTCAATTAAACTCAGAAAATACTTCTGTTTAAGGTGCATTAATCCACATACTCATAAAACAAGATGCATGAACTATTTAGCTGTTTAAGAGAACACACATTTTTAAACATAAATTTGACACTAGACAATTATTAGTTATGTAGGCCTACAGATTTAATCAAGGAACATACTTGATTTGATACTTGAAGCAGAGAGCGATGCTTTTACTATATCTTCGAATTAAAATGATTTATGCAAAACACAACCTATAATCTCAGTGCTTTCAAAATTTGGTAGTAAGAAAAAATTCTTTTCCATTTCATCTTTATTCTAATATCCATACATAGCAAAAGTACCATGTTCCTAGAGCTCCCGAGTTCCCAAAACATAATCGAGTTGTATCATGTATATCATACATTCTATTAAAAAGACTTTGACAAACCCCAAAAAAACATTGACCTGGAGTGTGCCCCCCCCCCGCCCCCTGCAAAAAAAACCCCAACTAATAATGTCTTCAGATTACTGAAAAGTTTTATAAATTTGTACACTGGATCATTATGCCTAGGTAATAACATTTAAACATTCCCATATTTGTACTCCTTTTAGAAGTATCTAAACAGGTTGACATCATGGAATATATTTAACTTATCTATTACAAAACATGTAAAAATGAATAGAATATCCCAAACTGTACATTGTTTAGAATTTCAGGTATATTAAATTTGTCTTCTTACACTATTCAAGAATTCTCTTTAACCACATTTATGCTTTTCTCTTTGTAGTAACAATCTTGCATATTACATTTTTGGACATACTTTCCTACTCTTCTGTATTAGGCATCCTGTAATTAGAAGAAATATAGTTCAGTATGTATAGCAGAAATTAAGGGATGATGGCACCAAGCCAAAGAGAACTGCAAATAAAGCAATCTTGCTGTCTGAGTGTTCTGGAAAGATACTTGACATTTCAAAAGCTAAAATGATCCCACTTGACTTATGAGAAACTAAAATACATAATTTAAAAGCTACTTTGAGACTAATTTTTTACAGAAAACTCTTCAAATATTTGAAATTGACCAAAACAAAATTTTTATGTCAATTTATTAATTTTTGAAAGCAAAATGATTACTTGATTATTTATGAAGTGAATCACATTCCCTCCACTGGTGACAGAACAGTTTCTACACTCTGTACTACGCTGTGAAGAGTTTACAGTTTACAAAGACAGCATGAACTTCTTTGTATAATTCATTACAGATGTAAAAATGAAATGCTTTTGTCATAATAAAGCTAACCCAGAATCACAATTAAAGGAATGTAGAGGGGAAGTACCACTCACTACATTTCACTAACTAAATTAAAATATTTTTTGGAGGTATCCTCTGCTTTTAGACAAGTTGGTAAAAACCCATGGTATTAAGTTTTTTTATTATCTATTTTGCTGTTGAGTTGCAATTTACGTTTCAAACTAATACGAATTAAAAATTATCCAGTCCCTACTACTTGATTTTTAAGTCTTTGGCCACAGATCCAATATTTACAAATAACAGATCTATTAATGCACATTCATAGTGAGACCTCAGTAATATGTCAAAAGGCAGATATGTAGTAGAGTTAGAATTTGCTTTCATGTTCTCCTTCAGGTTGTTAAAAACATTTAACCACTGAACTGTTTTCACTAAACATTTCATTTTTTTAATTAAAAAATAAAGCTCTAAACCAGTATTCATCATATTGCTGTGGTATTAGCAATTTAGTTTCCTTTCTATTCTAGTGAGCAGAAATCATTACAGAAATCATTAAAAGAGTATTTTTAAAAAAACTTATGCATCCAAAATAACTACACTACTGGTATGCCTATAAAGCACTTTATTTAAATTTTTTATGGTAGGCAGATAGATTATGGTCAAAATTAGACTTTTCTTGAGTAATTTGTGTATTACTGGAATTCAACAAACCAAGAGAATGTACAAAATAGAATATTGAAAGGAAATTCTTCCACCAAAAAATGAATGTTTTTAAAGATTTAACTTAGCTTGAGCAATTATGAAACAACTTTATTACTTGCTAAGAACTTTAAAGAACAGTTTTCATGTTTAAGAACTGTGAATTTGTTTCTCCTTTTTGGATGTCATCTGAAGAAAACAGTCACTTTTATTTAGGCAACACTCTAAAAACGCACTAACTTTAAAATGTAATTTGTAAAATATGTTTTATAGTGCAGTAAAAAGGGGGATTATAAAACTGGCTCCTAGAATTTAGAAGAAATAAATTGCAACTGCAAACTATCGCTCACTTTAAAATATGGTGCAAATCTTTACTTACATGATTACATATATCAACA
Organism: Ifrita kowaldi; assembly: GCA_013398055.1. NCBI lineage: Eukaryota > Metazoa > Chordata > Aves > Passeriformes > Cinclosomatidae > Ifrita > Ifrita kowaldi. The sequence goes on along the minus strand of VZRS01013131.1, from coordinate 388,806 downwards.
AGACTTTCGTATCATAACCCATTAAATGGAAAAAGATTCGGTACATTCTTTTTTTTTTTCTTCTTCTTTTTGGGTTCTGTTTCTCTCACTTAAGAAAAATACAAATACTGCTTTACAATTTAGAAATATGAAAGAGGGAATGTTAAATAATCCCCTCTGAGACTAACACTAGGTTTATAGGAATAATTTTAAATGCAGTAGATGTATGGATTTTTTGAAGTATATTGTTAATTGCTACTTAACAAATAGTGGTTCAGGGGCAAATTTTAAACAAATTCAGAAGTCCAATGAACTAAATATAAAACTGGACTATAGCAACAGTGTGTTAATGTGAGTTGCAATTGGTGTTTATCAGAAAACATTACATGTGTTAAATATTTAAATTAAATTATTCTATCCAAGCCAGAAATAAATTCACACTAAATAAAGTTTCACAATTGGTTTTGTTAAGTAAATCTACCTCTGACCGCAAATCAAATGATCCATTAGAACTGGTATTCTTCCTTGCAGTGTGACGTTAACAGACAGCATTTGAAATGAAAATATAAAATGACAATACATTTTGTTGGTAGTCTTAGGAGGGGCGAAAACAAAATTTAAAAAAAAGCAACAATGACCCTAATGTTCCTGATATGACCATAATTGCACAACTTACATGTAATCATTTATTTGCACTTCAAATCAGTCTTGAGCTCCAAAGACAAGTGTTTAGATATACGACTTTTGCTGTGTGGTAGCTCACTGGAGAGGCACTCAGCACACTGGTTTTAATACAGGGGTTAGCATGGGCACTGGAGGAATAAAGCTGTATGTTACTTTTTTTAGGTCACACAAAAAGGGAAAATACAACTAACACGAGAGAACAGAGTCAGACCCTGAGTTAAATGGAAGTTTGGTATTGTATTACAGTCTCCTAACACAGTAAATAAAGCAAATGAATAAACAAGAACCTGAAAATATATTTCTGGCAGCACATGAGGAGGTTGTGGCCATTTCAATTTTTGTTGTATCAGAAATATGTGTCTTGGAACTCAGAAATGAGGTGCATTTTTCCTGAAGATTAACTTAACCACTGCTCTCTAGTGATAAAACAGCACAAAATTAAATTTTCTATTATGACTGATAAATTGCTGCCAAATTTCTCACCAAAGAATTGAAATAACAACGTAAAGCACTATGTTTCCCACTGAAAAACTTAAATTAGAATAACAGTACCTGTGGATCTCTCTACAAGACAAATCAAACCTGAAGTACAACACATCTCTGTTTTCCACATTTAGAACAAGCAACTGGGAACAAACTGTGTACAAATCATAGGCTTCTGCTCTGTTCATCTTGACGATTCAAAAGTGCATCTACATCCAGCTTCCTCCAGCTGGCTATTATACTGCATTATTTTTAAGGGTACAGGTTAAGGGAGACAACCCACCTTCCAGTATGACAAAAAATAGTTTGAAAATCTGTCTCATCTCATTGCTCAAACAGAAAATCCTTTATTATGTACCGTAGGACAAAGGATTTGCAACTGTCTGTTATTTGAGAAATAAGCTATTGCAGTAATTTATCTCACTGTATGGGTCTTGAAGATGCACGGTGGTATCTCAAATCAACTTCTAAAGAAAACTGCATGCCATTTTTCTGACATTGGGAATACTGATAAAACTTACACAAAAAGAAAATTTGGGTTTTTGATAGTTATGAATTATATATGGTGCTGAAAAGATTGTTCAAGGGCTCTTTTCTGCTTCAGGGATTAATTCTGATAAAGTTTTAATTTGACTTTTCCTTATAAATGATTTCCACAGACAGGTGACTAAAGTTTTCTATTCACTCCTGAAAATTCTTAAAAGTTCATAACAGAACTAAAAAAGACTTCTTCTAATAGGGTTCCAATCACAAAATACATCAATATAGAGCTCTTTCCTCACATTAATAAGTTTCTTGGTTTCAATGTTAATGGGATCCCTTATGGAAACAAAATTAGGGGTCAATACCTGCAAGACTCTATAGGAGCAACTACTCCAAACTAAAATAACAATAATAAATATAAAACCAAACAAGTTTTAAAATGTTCTAACAAAACCTCTACATTGTAATTTTTCCTCCTAGCTGAAGGGAGATTTTCAGAGGTTTTGAAATACACGAAATGACTCCAACTTCGCCCGGCACACTCCAGCATAAACAGTAATGCCATCATAATGGAGGAAGAGGTAGTAAGTTATAATGTGCATTGTTGGTTTGTTAAACTATGTGAAACTCTGAAACTCACCTCTATTGCTAGAATAAGCTTTCACAGATCCTCATAATTATCAGGGTTTCTATGGAAATATTTGCTTCAGAATTCAGAAAGAGTGAACATTTTAATACAAAAGCAAACAAAACCCCTTTACCAGCTGCTAGATTTTATCAAAGGAAGTAAGTATCATTAACACATACAACAGGGTACAGATTGCTTGCCACCTACTTACTCTTCAGGTAATTTAATTCTTATAGTCTACTGGAGTTAAAAGTTGCAGCCTATGCACAGAAACCAAATACTTAAACCAAGCAAAGAACCTCAAAATTTGGCACTAAACATCAGCAACCCTGCTGATTTACTTCAGTGATTTGAGGTTTCTGAATAACTAACAGAACAAAAACTAGAGAGAAAATGTTTTTGTGAAAAGGAAGAGAAGTTTATAAGAAAGCAATATATATGTGTGTATATGTAGTAGTTGGATATTACCATATACTGTATTACCACCACTTTATACAAACACAAACATACATACATACATAACATACACAACACCACAAAAGAAGATAACACAGGCCTGGATCCTTAAAAGATTATCTGTACATTTTTCTACAAACATAAACATAGCTGTCAGCGTGATCACTGCTTGCTCTCATCGCATCATTAAAAGAGTGCAAAACAGAAAGAACAACACACAGGATAGGAAAACCTAATAGGGGAAAGATTGATTCAGAGAAGAGAAACTTGGAACTCAATATAGCAGCAATTCAAAACAATTTTGAAAAAGACAATGAAAGTTGTATTTATTTAAATGATGCAAATTGAGGAAGAGATTGCAAACCAGTAATGGGTGAGTGTGAAATATTTTAAACTCAGAAATCTATTTACCACCTGTTCCATTCTGTCTATCCATAAATGCTGCACTTATCCCACCACAAATGTATTTGCTTTCTGAGGTACACTGTGCAAAAGACATGGTGTTTTAAAAACAGATTTTAAAAGGCTAATATTAGGAAAGAAATAGTTTTAGTGAGATCAAGCCTTAGAGAGATTTGCTACCCATAGTGAGAAGCAAACACTAAACATTCTCTTTTGTAAAAATACTCGCAGTATCCTTAGTCTTCATGATTTACATGACAAATGCTAAATATTGGAGAGAAAACACAAGCAACTCTCAATAGGACAACTCGATCCCTTAATAATTACAATATTCTATTTTAAAATAGAAAGCATATATATCCTAAATATTTAAACGTTAGAATTTAACAGTATCTTGGGAAACTATTTTAACATTGTTAGTGGTATCTCACTTCTCAGAAAATAATCCATAATCCAGTTATGAAGAATAAACGCAAGTTACAGTTATGTTTTTTTTCTTGTGACAATTGGACTTGATTCAGTATAAATGCTATCTTATTCCTCCAGACTTCTACTTGTAACAGCTATGCCCTATCTGTAACATTTTAATGTAAAAACTATATAATTCCATTATAGTTTGTTGAAACTCATTTTTTTTTTCCTTCAGCAAACACCCTCAGCAGAAGAAAAACCTTTAAAAAAACCCCCATGAGTCCTCAGAGACACTAAATGCATCATTAAATGTTGAGAACAGGCAGTACGAAAAAGGAATAGTAACCATTTTAGAAAAGAAAAAGGCTACACAGCTAGAGAGCTCTTCTTCAATACTCAGAGTCTTAAAGCTATCAGCGAAAGACCACAGTTCATCTCTGGTCCTTGTGACAAACATTTCTTCTGAAAAGCTTTGTGCAATTACTTTACAGTCAGAAATAGAGACTTTTTAAGTTACGCAAAATCCAGAAGTACTAGGTAATGGAAATTCTACAAGACAACGATGAAGACGACTGTCATCTTCTGCAGGTTACTTGACAGGAAACATTGTGAGATCAATTTATTCCCTTCATTCTGCTAACTGCATTCCTAGTAATGACCATTTGGGCACTTTGTTTTTTCAGGAAGTTCTTCAGCGATTTCTCAAGGCACAGCTGTACAAAGTGCTGAATTTGAACACTTCATTTCAAATGTTTTTCAAAAAGTGGCTTCTTTAAGGGTTTATTTTTTGGGGTGATGGTGTTCGGCTTTGTTTTTTGCCTCCCTATGCTCTGTTAGTGGAAGCCTACAATTTAAAGCTTGCCTTGAAATTCTTTTCTGCACCTACAGAGGAAACACTGGTCTGACTGCTTTTCTAAAGTGGAGGTAGAGCATTAAAGACTTTTATCTTTCACGACTGCAAAGAATGGGGTTGAAAAGTAATTCTTAGTGAAAATATACACCTAACATTACTGCAAGATCAGACCCTTAAAACATCTCCTCCTGTTTCACAGGCTACTTTCATCGAATCTTTTTATCTTCGAACACAAAATCTCACTTTTGTGTTTCAGAGCGCATAGCACTCTGCCCTATTACAAACTTGATAAGTAATAATTTACTTAAAACAAATTCCCAGCACTAAGGATATCAATAAAACCCAGAACCAAAGCATAAAATTGAAGAGACAGTTACACAATTCTGTGTGTGCTTGCTGCCCTAGCTCACCACTCTACATCTTCACATCAACCTAATTCATTTGACACTCAGTCTCCCCACAGCTGAGAAAGTCCCGCTTCCTTACCAGTCCTTAGGAAAAGCTTAAATACAAAACCCGCCGCGTCTAAGTAAAGTTAAGGTTGTGACACAATTCAACAAAAGGCAGGAAATTCAAAGATAATACTGACAATCCATGCTTAATTCATGATTGCTTAACAAAAGGGCGAAACGCTATGAGGAACTAATGTTTAGCTTTAACTTCACTCTGTCTGTGTTCTTGGGCAAACAGGTGTTTACCTCAAAGAGTATACTAATTCAGTCTGCCCTGTCAGTCTAGATGCATTCTAGTGATTATTTAGCATTTAACAATATGATGGATGTAAAGAAACTTTTCAACTAATTGTCAGCATCCTAGCATGTTACACTCTAACAGACATCATTAATTAAAAACACATATTGAGAAAATTATGCTAGACCAACCTAAAAAAGGATATAATAATATAATTTCTTTCAGAAATAAACAAAACACACTTTTAGTATACAAAAATACAAAATTATTCATTTTGTAATGTAACATGAAATAGAGAATTTTTCTTTCTCATCAGTTAACAGCTCTCGGTATGTACACATACTTCAATTCCTGTTTGAATCCTAATCTGTGTGTATACTATAAAGAATATTTTCCTGGTCGGAAAAATGTTAGGGAAAGGAATGCAGCCTACGGCTACACTACTAGAGTGTAGGGGTTTTTATTTAATCTTTTAGGCTTCCAAATAAAACTTAGTATTTTAGTGTCCTTTAAAAATACTAATTAGATAAAAAAACATGCATGCCTGGTAGTTTTGTATACTACCTATCCTATGTAGAAATAAGAAAAACAAATAAAGAAACTTAAAATGACAAAGATCACAGTTCACAGCCTTCTCTAGAGGACATGAAATTACCTCACACATACATACCTTATTGAGTTAATTGCAGGACAACAATAACAGGTTTTGCTTTAATTATTTCTTTATTTACTGAAGTTGTTATTATTATTGATGAATTAATGTCCCAAATGATTAAAAATTTTGCTGGAAATTAGAAATATTACTTTTTTTTTCTCAGTTGAGTTACTAAACAATCATGATCTTTGATCCCAGACATCAAAATTCTGCTAACTTCCATAGCATAGAAAATCTGCAGCTGAATAGTTTCGAAGAGGGCTTTCAAAATCCTGCCTCTGTACAAACCTGGTGTCAAGATTTTAATTGCCGAAGCAAGGACAATTCTTTGTTTCACCCTCGGGATTATGAAAAAAAAGCACACTTGCACAGGACTGTGTGCTCCCACCCAGCCACAGCCTCACAGAGCCTCAGACACTCCCTGGTGGAGCCTGAACCACTCCGTGTGTGAAGTTAAGTCTTTGTAAGACCATGGGACACCACCTAAAAGATTCCCCGAGAAGCCCCTGAGTTCCCTGAACGTGCTCCTCAGCTGATTTCCTCTACCGACAAAATACAAAGGTACTGAGGACATGAGGGCTTCAAAAGCATCTGAGGAACAGTGGCTGCTCTTCTCCCCCTAACAAGAGTGACATTCTTTGATAAAGGAGGCGCAACAAGGAATAGAGCTCACAGCAGTGTAAGGGGCTCACTTTTTAACTTAACAGCAACAAAAACAAATGTGAGAAAGCCTTCAACTGAATTGCCAGAAAATAAATGAGAAAAGGGTGATGCCTGGCTCAATCCTGCAACACTCTTGTTAACCTAATTAACATTCACTTGCTATCACATTTTTGATCTAAGGCAAAATTTTTACTTACTTAGAAACCATAAATTATGCTTATAAATTCTACTTTGTTACAGTTTGTTTTGCATTTTCAGCTCAGATACTAAAAGCAGAATTTATTTGTCAGGTTGGCATGCTGAGATATGCTGAAGATTATAATGCTAATCAATTAGTCAATAATGTATAAAAAACAGTCAGTATCTGAGCTATTTTACTGGAGCCTTAAGAGCAAAAATAGTTGAATTTTTAAGCAAATAGTAAAATGTAGTAGCAACACTATCAATAGAAAATATTCTCAAAGTGCCAGTACAACTGAGTACTGGGAGTGAGTACAATGATGCTGAGTGACTGCATTATTGACAGATGGGCCTCAGTATACAGAAGTCAAGAGAAGCTCATGTCGGACAGAGCTAATCAGCCAAATGCTATGTTTATTCTCCACTCATTCATTCTCGGAAACATGCTTTCTGCTTTTCATCTAGCTATGGACACTTCCTTTTCTCTCTGTTTTTTCATTAGCAAGGTTTTCTCTATCCTAGGTTTCTTTGCTTCGGTTTTTCAGTTGTTTTCCTACTTTTGGGAAAAATCATGTTTTCCTCAGAGTAACTGCACTGAATGAAGGGTGAAATCAGTTTGAGAAATTATTAATCCTCAAGACATGGATTCCACTACGCCCACGATAACTCTTTCCACATGGGTTGTCAAAGACAGAAGGGACTAGAGCAGGGCCTGTAGATCTGTAGTACACAGACAGAAAGGACAAGTCTGCCTTCAGACTGTCCTGCACCTCTCGCCCTTCAGCAGTGACAAGAAGCACCTTCATTATTATCACCTTGTGTTCTACAGACAATTCCCCTCCCTGAATTTCCATGAGACATTTCACAAATTCAGAAACTCATCTTTGACAAGTGGCGTCGAGCTGAGAAAACCCGTTTTTAACTCTGGCAACGTCTGTTCTGGCCATGGAAGTACAAACAAGTGCAGACCAGAGGAACGGGCAGTAAAGACCCAAGTGCCCTCTGCTCTGCCACGCTCCAAGCTCTGCAGCTGCAACAGCTGCATGGTGGGCTCATGTTCCAACACTGTGGACATAAGGTGAGCAGAACTCTGCAGAACAACATACCTTTGAAGGCACAATACAAACCCCAGTCAAGTGCAAAATGTGAAAAGGAAAATAGAATGAGTTTGCGACCACTAGAGTGGTAATCACTTTGACACAGTAATTCTTTACTAAAAGTTAGGGAGTATAAACTTAAAAAAAAACAAACAGTGAATGAGAAACAGAGAAACAAAATAATCAGCAAGCTTGAAATGAACATCTCAAATACACAGTTTGTAAATCCTATTGAAATTTAGGCATGTAAGTGGGAGATAGACATTTGAGAATCTGGCCTTATGGCCTTATGGCAGAAATAAGTGCCATATTATTTAATGTCAGTATCTTATCTGAAAAAACGAAGACAAGATAAAACAAAGCAGCCTTTCCAAACAAGTCCTAGAAGTTTTCCTATTCTAAATACAAAATCTCTCTTTCTATGAGGCCTATCACACAGGACATTTAATTCCTAAGGTGCTCCTCTCTATTTTATCATAACAGTATTTTTAAAGGATCATCAACCTCATTCAAATTTTATGGCTTACCAACAGGTGATCAATCCACATTCTTGCCTGCTTAGTTATGCTTTTACAGCATCTAGAAACACGTACATTTTTTTTATTTTTCTCTCAAATGTTCTCCTGGTCTCCAGGACTATTCAAAGGGGACCCTACCCCGTCTGCCCAGTAACTGCCAATTCTATAAGGACATTTTGCAGCAAATACATACACTGACTTTCATACTTCTAACCACAGATATTTTTAAGCATGTCAAACACTTTTTATACATTTCCTATTTTTATGGGTGAAGGTTTTGAGAATTTTTATCCCTACATTTCCAACACTTTCTGTAACAGTTCCTGTGAACTCTGGTTCAATCTTCACAAAAATAAAGATATAGATATATTACATACCATAGTCTGTGATCTTACAGGATACTAAATACAGTTCTTTCAGGTTCCGTCCTTCTCTGGCAATCACCTCCACACATCTGGAAGACACAGTAAAATCACTGTTACAAGACAGTAAATCACTTTTAAATATCAAGAGTACCATCCACAGGTGAGATGTACTGTATCTCAATTTCTTCATTTTGCAAATGGCTCCATACATTTCACTGAAAATGAATACGGCTACATGTTTACACCACAGAAAATTATTATTTTAAATTGAATGCCTTTATATGGATATTCCCCAAAGTCTAATATGTGAGTTGCTTGAAACGTATACAGACAAGCACTTTGGAAAATTACACAAATGTGAATTTCCATTTCTTTATTACTTCAGAAAGTTTCTGTTGCAAATTTTAAGCTTTGACAGCTTTCTTCTAGGGAAGAACTATAAATGCACTGTAATGAGGACAAAATATAAGAAAATGTAATTTTAAATTCATGTTTGTATTTCTTCAGTGATTACTGCATGAGTCAGCATTCATCAGGTCATGAAATTTACACGATCATGGTGTTCCAACACATTGCTGGAGAAGCTCGTATAGATGAGAAAACAGCTCATTCATTTGCCTTATCATAACTGTGATGAATATGCAATGAAACACAGAGGTTTTTATGTTAATCTTGCTGTTTGATTTTTGTAAGCAAGAAAATTAATATGACTTAATGAATGAAATTAAATAATTACATTATTAAGTACTTGTGACCAAACCCATATTACAATGCTATATTTTCAACTGCATTGTTTATAACATATCACTTCAAAATCACAGAATCATAAAATACATTTTCATTCCTATTAAAGTAGATCAGTTGTTCATTAGATCAGCTAGCACAACCACTGTGGTATTTTCTACATAGATACATTTTTTTAAGTGTATTTTACTGGATGAGTTGTAAGAATTTCTTCTGATCCAATATATTAGACTTTAATTTTCAGGTCAATTACCCAATCACTTACTCTGACACTTAAATCAACCCTTGAACAGTACACAAAATTAAATTACTTGTCAATTTCTAAGAATATAAGTATTGCTGAATTTGTCATACTTTTGAAAGATACACCTCAATCTTCAGGGACCTTTTTCTTCTACTTACCACCTCCAATAGATTATCTCCCAATCTGATTTAACTGTTCATGCTGGCAATTTTAGATTTTAAAAGCAACCACCAAATTCTTACAGTTTACAATAAGACAATAACTGAACAACAGCCCTTCACACCTATTTCTTGTCTCCCTGCTTCCTTCCACTACTAATAAACAGCACGGTTCTGACAGAGTACCTTAATCACAGTTCCTTTAACACTACTATAACTATATTCAACCCTGGAAAACTGTGAGAGCCTGATATTTAGAAGTTTTTTGCAATTCTTATAATTAGGTAAAGGTTACCTTACCTCATGAATACACAAAGAAAAGAAAGAAATATTTATACCAGGACTATGCTTTTTAATATAAGGTAACCTCAGAACTACACATTTTCCTACAATAAGGTAAGATTTAGAGCATTGAACACTCTATGTACATGGAAAACTTCTTCTGTTCCTGTAAAACATGATTTTGAAGAACATACTCCTCTTTGTGAACTGGCATATTAAGATAACTAGGCAGTAAGAATTTTTTTATTATTATTTATTCCAAAAAATACTTCCTAATAATGAGATTTTATTGTTATTATTGGTAATATGAGTAAACAGAAAATCATTATCATGTATTTTCACTAGGCATTTCAGCAAATAAGATATAATTGAAGAGTCAATGGACACTAAGGCTAAAAGAAGCTTTTCTTAATTCTCAAATACATCATTTAGCAGAGCTAAAAATTCTGAACCCAGAAAAATATTTTGAAAATTGTATCTAATGAGTCTAAAAGTTTTCAAATTATTTTTAATAATTTTTACTTACGGCGAGACAACTAATCTAACAAAACTGAAGTATAGCCATTAGTGTCTAGAAATACCACCACAAGAGAGCCAAGATGACATTAAAGACTGCCTGGTTTTCTCTACAACTTCAGGTGCACACCTTTTCAATCAGTCAGGGTCAAATTCGTACTCTCTGTACAAATGCAAAAGCACTTGACCGCATGGCCCTTATAAATGCCTCCTTTAATCGCTCCAGGTAGTGCCAGCTCTAAGGGTTAAAGTTTATCCAAGCGGCTTGAGTGACTCCAGTCCTGTTCTGTGACATCTCGGAGCCTAAATGAAATACTCTTCACTTTCTTCTACCAGGAAAAGAAAACCTTTGCAGTCTTCAGCTATTTTCATTAAACAGTGAAGGAAAAAAGCAAAAAGAAAAAAGAAAAAAGGTAAAAAAAAAAATTGGTGCTTTGACTGCCTCTTTTCTTTCTGTTTTCTGAAAATATGAAAATCACCTAACATCTAAAAGAATGAGGTAATGACACATCTAGTTTGGAGAAAAAAAATTATATATAGCTAAAATACTGAATTTATGTGCTTCTGTGTGCTTTCTATACTTTGCAAAAGTCAACCTAATTCCAGTTTTCATTTCTATTATCCTTTCTATAGATCCTCATGTAAATCAACCTGCAGAGACAGGAGAAACACCTTATATGGCCTCATTTCCCTCTGCTCTATAGAGGGTCACACAATACATAATTGCTAGTAACAACTGACTTCTTTACAACATAAGGAGAAATAAGAGTAGTTGTGTATTTATTGCTTTTACCTTTTAATCTTTGTTAAACATGACAGCAAAGAAAAAGGTTAAAAGAACAAAATCAAATTAACCTTTTCTAGAAAGCAAGGATCATCTTAATTCTGTTGTAATAATCCATCAAAATGATGTCAGCTTATAGTCATATCTATCTTTGGAAGTATTTATATTTATGATGTTGCTGAATTAGACAACAAAGAAGCCTAACCTAAAAAAAAAAAAAGAATCAGCATTATACTGGTAAATAAATGAAGAAAAGTTATTATTTAAAGCTGTGGCAAATTACGGAAGTGCGCAAGCCAGAAAACTGAGCCCCATAAAACCTGGGGACTAACCCCTCATCTGTTAGGAACTTCTTAAAGCTCTTGACCCAAAGTTACTGAGCAGGCTTTTATCAGCTGCATTAAATGTATTAAAATATAAACAATCTTCCAGAAAGAAAAGAGATTTTTACACTCAAATCAACTTATTACCAAAAATGAGCCAAGGAATAAAGAAATAAAACTACAGTTAGAGCTTTGTGAATATACGTCTGGATCAGAGCTGGCAGAAGTTAAAATCTTTTCACTTCTTACTTTGCAAATGAGTATCATTTAGAACTGTGTAACACATTAAAATAACAAAACAGAGAACATGAAAAATTTTAGGAAGACACTGCTTATTTATTAAACCTGAAAATATTATCCAATAAATGCTTACACCAAGCTTTCCCTAGATCTGCTCAATATTTCATGAATGCCGTTCTCTGATAGACTGTTAGGCAATTCAGTTTTATTGCATTTGATTCTAAAAGTAAGAAATTAATATCACACACTGTGAAATTTACAGTGCAATCAGGGGCAAGGAAAGGGCAAAAAGCACGAACTAGTTTCACATAAAGCAGCCACGTAAACAACATTTAAGAAATCAAGAATATAACTAAAAATGTACCTACATACTATTAATTCAAAATAGAGTTATAAAACCACAGAAGTCTTCAACATAACTAGACACCCAAGGTAACTGAGCACTGTAACGCTGAACATACCAACACTGAAAACATCCCAAAATTCATGATATTCAGAGACTAACAAACCTAAGATTGCTTCTTACTGTTACAATTTCTAAAGATGTCTTTCTACTTCAAAAACTAAAAAAATCTCAAGGTGAAAACAATGTAATTATAATATTGCTTAACTTTCAGCAGTTGCTATCAGGAGAAAACTCTCCATCTGGGTTACAGAAACTACAGAAATTACATACTTGTGTATACTGCTCTTCCCACCTGGTTTGTAGACATAAAAAATTACTTAGGTCTACAAAGATTTACTGGTATAAAGCTTCTCTGCCAAAAAGTCTCTTCAAAAGTAACAAAACTACATGACTGAAACACAGATATGTCTACCGTCAACTTCAAATTTAGGCCCATATACTTGATAACTTCCCACATACAAATATGTGCAATGATTTCTCAGAGTCAAGGTTTATGACTTCCCAAAATTTAAGAGTTTAAACATAATAATAAAACTCCAACAAACCAGAAAAAATAAGTCATTTGAAACCCAGTCATTTTCTTCTCCTAGCCAATTGATCCCTACATTCTTTGACTTGAATGAAAGCTTAGGGTTAATGAAGCAAACTGCAAGCTTCTACCTGTAAGAAGAGATAACACAAATCCTTGAGTTATGAAAAATAATTGTGTGTATGTATATACATACATATATATGTATGTATGTATGTACAGGCGTGTGTGTTTTTATACATTTATTTTATATGTGTGGGTGTCTGTGCATACAAACACAGAGCTATTATATTTCTGATCTAAATCTGAAAACATTGGAAAATTGTATTTGTGGCAACTGAAAGGAACTAATGAGAAAATATGAGTACAGTATTTGTGGTGTAAGTGGTCCTGGGAGACCTTGTTACAGTCTGAGAGGCTCCTCAGCCCCGAGCAGAGCTAATTGGAGTTGCCATGTACTGGTTATCAGTCTACAGCTTGAGGGAGGGAGTGAGTGAGCTTCACCCACCGAAGAGGTATAAACCCCCTGAAACATTAACATACCACCTTGGTAAGGTTCAAAGACTTGCTTGCAAGTCTTCTGTGGTATTTGACTGTATTAGTCTCTAAGTGGTCAAGTGAACACCTTGCCATCTCTCAAATCAAAACCAACAGCACTACTGGGAAGCAAGAGGGAGCTTGGAAAGAACAAGAACACTAAAATATACCATGGAAACCATAAACCTCTCATGAAGAAATATATAGTGCTCCTCAAAAATTAGCATTTCAAGCATTCTATTCAGGTAGAAAAAATTAGCTGCACATGAAATAACACTCAGAGTCATCGGTTTTGATGACTTAAATTTTCCAAAGGAAGGCAGTAATGCAATATAATAACCAAATCTCTCCTGTAACAAAACCAAACCTCTGACCACAGAAGCATATACAGTTTTAAGAAATTGATGTAATCTGAGGCCCACTGCACTAGGAAAGAATAATTTAAAAGCTAAAATAGTGAAAATACTAACGTTTTACTGACAGATCTATAAACCCTTGTAAAACTTCTTAAATATAAATGATGAACTTAATACCCTGATGGATACATATTCTTGGTTCAGGATTCTCTTTCATTGATCATTTTATTTGCATTATGAACAATAGATATCATTCAATATATTTGTTTTCTAGAAATTTATACTAATAAGAGGTATGATTTTTACTTGTTTTTCAGTTACCCTTGTACACAGTTGGTACTGCCATTTTAGGATCACATTCAAAATACGGATTTTAAAATGATTTTTAATTTCAAGATCAAGAACTGAATCTATATGAAAGAATATTAACCACAGAGACAGCAAAACAGGATAAGACTTGTAATCAAAAACACAAACGGAATTTGAAAAGCACTTTCTGTCTGGAGCCAATATGCAAAGTGTGACTAGTTATACAAGTTAACAGCAATTATCTTAGAGCAGTCATTGAGTTGTGATTAGCAGAGAGGTATTCCTTAGAAAAATCAATGTAATTTAAAATTAGGTTTGCCAAACAGTTTTGCCACTTACAGCACAGGAAAACAGATAAGATTTTTTTTTTATGCTGGAACTCACAAATAACTGAGGTGAGGGCAGCCAAGTCCCACAGTGTCTGCTTGTGCTCTGAGCTAGTCAGGTGCGTGCAAGCTCCAGTCAGAGAGCTACACAGATAAACGAATCAGCTCTGTGCTTAAGCTATTATGCCCTGTCTTTCAGCAACAAATATCTGTTTTCAAATATTTATTAGTAGTCTTATCTAAAATTAAATGTCTCCTGTTACCCCGACTGAATGTAAATCCAGCAAGCAATTAAACCAAGAAAGGAGAAATTTAGCGAATTGTTTAATTCCACTATCTGATTTTTACATGTAGCAGTATTCCAGGTGGCCTTCAGTTCCTTTCTGGCTTGGAGGAACTAGATACCATAACGGATTTAACAGAAACAAACAACTATGAAACATAATCTTACTCTGAACCCCTCATAAATCTGATTTGCCACAGCTAATCATACTTAGGCCTGGAAAACAATTAAATGGTGTCTCTTATTTTTTTAAGAAATCTAAAATATTTTGGAATTCAGATTTCAAATGAACAGGCCTATCTGATACAGCACTTCAAATGCAGCTTCCTACATCTACTGTGGCAACCTGTCTACTGGCATAAGGAAAACCAAGGAACTGTTCACTACCAGCAAGCCCATGCATATTCCTTAGCAAACATTGTTTTGTATTACAAAAACAAATAATAGCTTCCTTCCTGAACTGTTTCAGTGGTGCTTTCCCACTAAAATACTGGCAAAATATTTGCATTCCTGATATGGTATTGTTGAATTATTCTGCTACAGTGGTCAATAGTTCAGAGTCCTAACGGCCGTCAGTGACAAGTGATGTCTTTCAGGGGTCCACATTGGGACAGTGTTATTTTACATCTTCATTAATGACACAGATGAAGGGCTCAAGTGCACCCTCAGCAGATCTGCAGATGACACCGAGCTGAGTAGTGCAGCTGACGCTCCTGAGGGACAGCATGCCATCCAGAGGGCCCTGGACAAGCTCAAGAAGTGGCCCATGGGAATCTCACGAGGTTTAACAAGGCCAGGTGCTGGTGCTGCACCTGGGTCAGGACAACCCCTGGTGCCAGCCCAGGCTGGGGATGAACAGATGGAGAGCAGCCCTGCCCAGAAGGACTTGGGGGTGCTGGGGGTGAGAGCTGGACATGAGCCAGCCATGGGCACTCCCAGCCCAGAAAGCCAAGGGTGTCCTGGGCTGCATCCAAAGCCCCGTGGGCAGCAGGGGAGGGAGGGGATTCTGCCCCTCTGCCCCGCTCTGGTGAGACCCCACCTGCAGAGCTGCCTCCAGCTCTGGGGTCCCAGCACAGGAAGGACGTGGAGCTGTTGGAGAGTCCAGAGGAGGCACCAAGGTGATCAGAGGGATGGAGCAGCTCTGCTATGAGGAAAGGCTGAGAGAATTGGGCTTGTTCAGCCTGGAACAGGAAAGGCTTTAGCGTGATCTAATCGCAGTTTAAATTTTTGCAACTTGCAAGAAATTGCAGTTTTCCAGTACTTGAAGGAACCTCGTAAGAAAGATGGAAAGGGATTATTTACATGGGCATACAGAGAGAGTTAGGACAAGGGGGAATGACTTCAAATTGACAGAAAGTAGGTTTAGTTTAAATATTAGGAAGAAATTCTTTACTATGAGGATGGTGAGGCACTGGAAGAGGTGGGCCAGAGAACCTGTGGATGCCCCATCCCTGGAAGTGTACAGGGCCAAACTGGATGGAGGTCTGAGAAACCTGGTCTAGTGAAAAGTATTTCTGTCCATGGCAGGGGCATCAGAACAAAATGATCTTTAAGGTCACTTCCAACCCAAGCCATTCTATGGTTTTACGGTTAGTGTACTGGTGGAGAAGAATTGCTTACATACATATTACTTCCTCACACAGTGAATGTCATGGTGGCTTTTCCTAAGACAAATGTAAAGGCAACTGTCATAATGTTATCTGCTTGCAAATGTAAAAATGTGCATATTTAGAAAATAACGACTGCACAGTAGCTACAGACAAGATGGAGAGTATGCAGACTGCAGGTTCTATTTCTGTGCAAATAAGCAAATCCTTGTGAATTCAAACAAGATCCTTGAGGTCCCACTGCCACAGCAGTGTACAGAGAGGGTGAGGTGACATTCAGACTCTGTATGTGTGTTATGGCTGAATCTTTAGTTGAAATCATTTAGTAATGATGCTGCACACAGAATGAAGGTCAGAGACAGACCACCACATTTGTTGCAAATTCAGAGAAGTGCAAAGGAAAATAAACAGTCGAAAGAAGAAAACCTTGAAGCATTGGTGTAACTCTCTCTCCCAGACAAATCACAGAAGGGCATACATCAGCTCAGTTGCACCATTTCACGCATGGGGAGACTGGGCTTTGAGCATTTGTGGATTTAATTATTCCTCAGGTTTTAGAGATTACATTTCCATGCTTCAGGCCTCTAGGTGTTTCCTGGAGTTACAGTGGCCTTAGTCTTGACAGACTTCCTTTTTTTTTAAGTAGTCTTGTGCTAGGTCCATTAAGACTTAGTATAGAGTAAGAGTAAAAATAGCCTTCTTTTTTCAAAAGAACCTTCCAAGTTTAATAGCAAAAGAAATGGCAACTGTACTGCTGTGCTCTAACTTCCCATAAATGTTCTTTAGAGTATGCTTTTAGAATGCTTGGATAAACTTCAAAATAGTTCCATAAAAATGAAAAAACTTCACCTGATATTTTGAAAATAAAATACTGTGTTTATACAGCTCTGTACTTCTTGATCTCAACCAGGAGTACACACATATGAGAGAATATTTCACCACATTCACTGCTTTACTTTCATACCACAGGGGCTGACATACGCTTCACTGAGCTTTGCACATAGGCAGCTAATCTTATCTATTGGGATTTACCCTTTCAAACCCCTTTGTATCTCTGACTTTTTTTCTAATTAAAAAAAGAACCCCTAACCTCTACCAGCTATTCATTAATGTACAGCTTTAAAGACTACCTCTTCTTGAAATGACACTGCAGATCATGGTCGATGGGTCACGGGGACTGAGAATGGATTTCATCAAAGCTATCTCCTGCTAACATTAAGAAAACAGCAAAACCTCTGCCTCAGTTTCTCCTTTCCAAAATGGAAACATATTCTATAAATCTATTTTTTTACTGAGTTGTAAACAGACGTGAATAAATATTGCAAAGGCTCGGTTCTGTGAAAACATAAAGTCCCTATAAAAGTTTGATAAATATTCTCAATCTTATTCATGGGAATAGCACTATTGCTAAGAGTTATGATCTAAATTTATATGAGACGAACAAGGTTTACACGGGTAATTTCTTCCATTAGACAGCTGAAGAAGTAAAGTCTTTTACAGGACATAAGGAAGCTTTCTGCAAAATAGTCCTATCATCACATCTGATATTTCTCCTCTACTGCTGAAGGACATTCAAGTTTGTAGTGAATTTCTGCTTATATAAAGCGATGATAGAGCAGAAGAAGAGCCAAGATAATAAAAGAGGAAAAAAATAAAATCCAGTACTCATCATAATTCATGTATCTTTGGAATTGATTTGGGGTCCATTCTCTTTATACTTTAAGAATTAGAGCAAGTTGGTAGATCTGTTACATTCATTTAATTCTGCTGAAGTTAGCAAAACTGATGAAAGAAAAAATCAAGCTCAAGGCATTTTTGGACAAATGCTATAAAGAAGAGAGATTACAGAATGTGAGCAATAACTGAGTTCTGCAGTTCTGAGATCTCACCCAAAGGGTAGCATCACAGCAGCAAAGCTTGTATGAGAAATTTGGAACACTTCATACATAATACCTTACTGGAAATATTTCAGCATACAAATTTTAGCATAGGAAAAAATCTCCATGTCTGCTAAAATTATAAAAAACTTGATTCGCCATGAAATACTATCTAAATCTTGATAAGAATGCCAAGGTTCTTAGAACTTCACTTGGAGAAAATGCACTGACATAGCAATGTCTTTAAAAACAAACAAACAAACAAAGACCAAAAAAACAACCAGCTTAAAGGCAAGTTCCAGAAGCTCTTCATGAAATGATAATGAATTCCTTTCCACGAGGCTGTCTGGCTAGCACTTCTGTTACTGGTACATTGCTTGGAGAAAGCAACAGAAAACAAGCTTGATGATGCTCTATATGATTTGTATGAAGCAAAATTGCCTCCTTTTAACTCAGAGAATATACTAGCAAATATATTTATTACAAGCTGAAAGAGCATTATTTCTTTCTATGTATCATGATCTTAATAGATTATAGTCTCTAAATGCAGATTTTAATCCCACCTAACAAAGCACGAACTTCACCTAATGTTATTCAATTCTGAAAGTACTTAACAGGGCAACTCTTCACGTAATCTTACTGGAAAATAATCTGTCTAGAAGGAATATTAGGATATATCATGTCCTTTCAAACTGTAGTGAGAAAACATGGCAGTTTTCAATAGCTGGAATTTTCATAACTGAGCAATTATAAACACATTCAGAAGTAAGTGAAGAAACTTTTTTCATTCCCTCCTGTCTTAGGGCCCTCTGAGTCTTGTTGATATGGCTCTGATTTTATTAGGAATTCAGAGGGCTAGTAATTATTTATTTGTTGTATCATAGCGCAGCTTATAGTTTTGTAAAAGAAATATGAATTAGTGTTACCTGTCAGCACTTACATCTCAGTGTTGTCTCACTGGCTACCCCAAACACTATCAAGTTGTTAAAAAGTAATAACTTGCCACCCAAAACAACAGAAAAAAATCCCAAAAACTTAAGAATGAGTAGAAGGATTGTGACTGAAATTGTATGAATTTTGTATTTTTTTGTCCTAATTTTTCAGAAGCATTTAACAAAATGGTTCAATATCATCTTCTAGCTGACTTCTCAGTTCACTGATGTATCTTAAATCTCGACAGTCTAAGTTTAGATGTCTTCCCAGCAACCCTCAGCTAACTTTGCACTGAAAAAGAACAGAAACGGTCATGTGATTCCTTAATGGCATCTCAGCTATGACAGCGACTATTATGTTCTACTGCAGACCAACCACAAACAGCATCAAATGATTTCTTAAACTGATCCAGCTATATCCACAAAAGTGTAACTGTCTAAACCATCAGAAATTATGCAGTTAATTACAATCTACATATTTAAAAAACCTTAGGAAATTTCCATGTGTTGTATTTTTTGCCCCTCTGAAGAGTTCAGGCAAGAATTCTGTGATAATTGAATAAGAATAAATCATCCTACATAATTATAATTCCACAGATTTTCTAGCAAACCATTATTAAGAACATACATGGGAAAATATATGAAATCACCTAACTGCAGATCTACTTTCCCTACTTTCCCACAGTCATGTTGCACTGCACTAAAGTACTAAACTTTACTGATAGTTAAAGCTTTCCAAAGAAAAGACAGTGTTAACCTATCAGTCTTAGCTCTAAAATTTGGCAATCGCTTAAACCAGGTCAAACAGAGTTGGAATCATCAGCCCCTCTGTGCAAGAAGTCATTTCTGCATAAAAGTAACACAGGCACATTTCCCCACTCACCAGGGAAGTCGGGGGAAAAGCAAAGTAACTAGCCTGTGTGCTTGATAGAAACAGTGGGGGGGAGGAAAATGTTACATATTTTCCATATGTGCAACTCCGAGAAATCACAGAAGGAACAGTCCTAAGACATAAGTTTGCTTTGCAGTTTTTTAGACAGGTTTGCAAGGCAGACAGCAGAGCATGCTGGTGGTCAGCCAGAGCTAACACATTCACCACCCAACACAATGTTTCAGGGTTTTATGAACTCAAAACAGGTATTATTTGCCAAGCTGTTCTGATATCTACTGTGTTCAGAATTTCTCTGGCTACCACCACATTTACTGGGGTGGCAGCAAATTAGAAAAAAAAGTAAGAAGAAATCTCTGAAGCCCATTCAGAATTGTAGTAATAAAATCTGTATTTGGAGGACACCTTGTTTTCTTTACCATCCACTGTATGCTAAGATATTCACAGGCTATACTGACAATGATGATTGAAAAACATTATGTTCTCACTCTCGTAATTCTGATTAAATCACTAGTTTTCAAGTTTCACATGGAAGCTCCAAGTATTTCCTGGATTATTGGCAGAACACATAAAGGAGCTTGTAACTCATTGCTGGACACAGTCCTGTAACACTTTAATTCAAATTTTCATCTAGATAAAAGCCTTCTTTATATTCTTATTAACTTGTCTGTACCTAAAATAGGCATGGTCAATTTGAGTTTCTATTTGTCTTCAGATCCCAACATCCACAGGAGGACTGAAAACTTGTTTTCTAATTGCAGGATTGGAGTTCCCTTAGGAGGTACACAGGCAGCCAAATTCACAAAGCACAAGCAATGTGTGTATATTGGATTGAAAGGTAAGTTTCTACCTGTTGCTCCAATTTCATTTTTTGTCTAGTACTTTCAGCAGAAGTACATAGGATGAGTCTGCTTGAGAAAGAATGACCCTCTGCCCCACCATGGAAAAAAAAATATGACATTTCTCCACAAATCATAACTGCAAAATTATTTGCCATGGCAAGTAGTTTGAAATCCGTAACTCCACGTACAGATTCTCTAGGTAGTGGCCTCAAACATTACTAGGCCTTCAAAGTAGCTCATTGACAGGATTAATTACCCCCACTACTAGTTACTTCAAAGTGTTGGCAAGATCTTAAAATATTTCCTGTACCAGTTAGCATCCTAATGTGCTCATGGAGACGTGTTTTAGTTAACGTTTGTCTTGGACATAGCAGGTAACCTATAGGAAGGCAGACTAAATCTGTTGCTTGAGGCCACAAATGGAATGGATTAACATTATTTAACTGCCTGAAGATATGTATCAGTTTCCTCTAAAACAAGCAACTACCAAATCATGCCCCAAAAAGCAGAAATGGCTCTCCATATTCTCATTCTAGCCAGTTGTTATACAATTGCATGAAGTTTTCAGTTAAGGCACTTCATTAATAAGTGGAATCTTAATGCCTTTTTTGATTTTAGCGACTTTGGGTTTAATCCTAGATTTAGAAGAGTTCACTTACTATTTCCTCCTGCTATCTGAATGAATTCTTTAAGTATGTGACTAAACTTCTGCTTGGAACCTATACTGCTTTTTGTTGAGAAAAACGATGACAATAGTTCTGCTTATTTCTGTCATAATAAGACCAAGGGAATTATCAGTAAGCAGAGCTCATACACCTGGAATTCTCCTCCATTGGCTTTAACGTGACCCCCATTTCCTGTTTGACTTGTTTGTGTGGCTCTGGCTGAATTATTCCCTGCACCCTAGGCACCTCAAGAAGTGATTTTGTTCATCCTGATGAAACAAGGACTGAGCATCTTCAAACTAACTCCATCCCCACTAATCTACTGAAAAAAGAATTACCTTCTCTGTGATGAAGTTTGGGACAGCAGTGAGACTAGACCAGTGTAAAACAATGTTTCTATGCTAGGTAGAGCAGTAAGTGGAAACAGCAGATCATGGAAACCAACATGACACACTCTCCTGTGACTACATCAATCAACTAACAACAGTCATCAGTCAATATTCCTCAGTTCAGCAGGAGCCCAGTATGGTCAGACAAGATAGAGACCATCAAAGGTACAAAACTAGAGAACACATTTGTATCCATACCTTTAATTTTTATTTCAACCACCACAAAATTCATTTTTTACCCGCACCTTGTGAAGAAGTTTTAGAAGTATTTGTTTCTTACAAATATGTTGCTTACATACTTGAATCTCACAAAGTAAGATTTCCTGAACCTTCCAAAATAGCAAATAGCGCAAAATGTGGCTGTTTCGTAATAGAATTCTCCCATTGTATTTTTCTTGACTCCCAGTTACTCTTTGCATTTTCACTTAAAAAATTGCAAATTATGAATCTTGGCTAATAAAGATTCCCTTCCACTCTATACTACAGTTACAAGCCCATTGTCTCAGCAAGGTAAAAGAAGGAAATGACTTTTGAATTGAGTGTTTACATTTCATTTGAACGACCTCTAGATGCAGGTTAACTTGTTTTCTTAAAGATTTAGGTATTTCAGATAACATCAAGGAGTCAGGTATGATCACTGCAGCACCAAAGCATCTGAACTGTAGATTACTAAGCAAATAATAAGCAGACACCAACTTAGACTAAAATGACATTGTTATGTCACAGTTTGCTGTCTTTATTATCTTCTTTAATGTTAAGTTTTTCAGATAAAGGTTTTTGCATGTACTGTAAATATTTCAAGGTAGAAATATTAGAACTTCAGAAATGCATTTAAAAATATTTTAATACATTAATATTTCTAAATAACAACATGGACGGAAACATACCCAATACACAGTATCTGCATATTTTTATACTTATGTTAATGTAGGTTTTACCCATTTTTTTGGTATAAAATATAGAACCTGTAAAATAATGTGTGCAGATATGCTGTAAAAAGGAAGAGGTTTTACAAGATCTAATTCCACCCTTTACTATCACCCGCAAACAAAGTACTGCCACCTTGTGTACATAAATTAGACATTCGTGAATCTAAGCCTGTCCATAAAACAATGCCAGTTTTCTCTTATGAAGAACTCCCACAACTGTGAATACAATATTTTGTTTCATGTCAGGGATAGACATGGTTGTAGTCACACTCCGACTACAGCACAAAGAGGTGCAAGCAACATAAAAAGTTGACAAAAAATGATTTTTAGAATACTCGTCAATATTCATCAGAAGTAATCCATTTCAAATACATATGCCTTTCAGTCATTCTGACTCAGACATTCTATAGGATATTACAATACTTAGAGGCATTGTAATATGTGAATTTTCAATATACAGTTCACCTTGATCTCAAGTTCAGATAATTAGCTATTATCAATTACTCGACAGTCAGTGTTTAAAAAAAGTTAGGTCCTCTTTAAGTGAATTTTAATTAATTTTATCTTGGGTATAAACAAAAGCTGCTAATTGATGAATTAGAAGAAACAACATTTCAGTGAAATGGATGCAACACAAAAGGTATCTTAAAATAATCCATAAACCTTTGTTATTGGTAATACGCTGTTAGAATAATAATCCACAATCTTTAGTATGATTCAAGAAACTGAGATCATGCTAAGCACTTGCAAGTGAGACAAATCTAACTGAAACATGTAACTTTTCAGTTGAACCCAGATTTGAAAACCTTTCTGCCCTTTAAGAACTCTGTTAGTGTTAGGAATCAAGAAACAGCCATAATTCTTGCTCACCAGTTGGCATCAGCTATAATAATTACCACCAACTCCTAACAGAATATTCTGAACCACTCTCTTTTAGTATAAGAAATGATAAAAAAATTCTCTGCTCTTGCAAAAAATACAACAGTGATCACAGTAATCTCAGATCTTGGTTTCCTGTGTACCTCTTTTGTGCCTCTCAACTGGACACAAAAATATTTTCCCTTTTCCCCTCAGCCAGTTTCTTTTTACCAGTGGTAACCTGGTTATTTCTAAAATGTCTCTGCTTTTCAGCATGGCTTGTCTGTGTGAGAAATGCTTGGACAAAGCTGGATAACTTTGCCTTCACTGCCACCCTCTGGGCTCCTTGCTTCAAAAATAAGACTCTGAGCCATGGCATAGAGATTTCAGGATGGTTTGACATACACTATCTTGCACACACTTATTAACTGTAGTACTGCCTACTTACACAGCACCTTTCTCCTCCAAAAAGATCTCTGACAAATAGCTTTACAGGTCTGTTGGTTACATTGCAGCACAAATGTAAAACCAAGAGCAGTTACAATAATTTTAAGCCCAGAAATAAAGATAAGCCTATACTACTTAAAAATAATTATATAATCTAAATTTTCACAACTGATTTATGACTGTAGGTGAAGACATGTCCTATTGCTAAGAGCTTACTATTTACACTCTTATTTCAGTTAAAGTACCAAAACCTCACTAAAAATCCAAAGTCCACAGGGTTCATTTTTATTTTACCAAACCACACAGTTTCACCGCCATAGGTTCCCATACTACATATATGCTTATGATACTGTTTGTCAAAACAACTGAGACGCTTAATTGGTTTTTTGGTTGGTTGGCTTTGGGTTTGGGGTGTTTTCTACATAAAAACAAAGAGGCTGAGGTAAAAGGAGCCTTCACAGACTTGGGCTGCAGCACAGGAACAGCTCTTGTGATGGAACTCAGTTCTGCATCCATTTCCTCTAGTTGTCTTAGATAGTCACTGCGTGCTGTAGCATATCCCCTGACAACAAGGAAGGCAATTAAATCCCTACAAAGGTGGCCATAGCCTGAAATGGTTTGGAAGGGTTGGCAGGTAGGAGCTCCAGCTGACTGAAGAGCTGGGATGGGAAACTACTTACTCTCTTTTTGCCTTCTTAACCACCGTCCTCTTTCTCCTCCAGGGTCCACTACGTCAGCTTACACTCAAAGTAATTTTCATTTGTACTTGTTCAGACTAATTTTGTTTAACATGTGAAATGACAAGAGTTTGAAGGTTACTACAGGTGAAAATAGTGATGTTTGTCAAACACAGTGGAAAAAGAATTTTCAGGTTATGTTCACACAGTGGGAGTTTTTGATTTCCTACACTTGGAATTTGGAAAACTTCTTTAATGAGGTAGGTCTATTAAAAAGAGTTATAAAAGAAGAATTTATATCTACAATCGATTAAAGGAAAAGCTAGGCAGATGGGTAACATGCAAAGAATTAAAGTTTTTCTCAAGAAATTCTCCAAGTATTGAAGTCATGGGGAAAAAAACCAATGTTTGCAAACATCCGAGAACTTTTAAATTATGTTTTTCCTCTTACCATAACAAAATAGAGTATTAGAAGAACAACAAAAATGAATATACTCCCTGGTTTATACATAACATGGTTCTAAATTTTTTTTATGCCTTGTATAAAATGATTCAGCAAAACCCCACTCACTCAAATAACTTTTCATAGGCCTCTCAACCCAACAAGTTCAAGGAAGACAGAAGTGGCCACTAATCTTTATAATCACTCAAGTAAGAGTCAAAGGCATATAAAGTTTCTTAACAAGCTGTTCCTACAGATTCTCAAATACTTCAGCAGTGGTCTTTGAAGACAATCACAAGAACGCAATTAACAACTTATTATCATACTTCATAATCCCCTGCAAATGCACACTCAAACACCGGCATCCAAAAGGAAAAAAAAAACAGATGAAAACAAATAATTTGTTTTCTTCTTTCATAGAAAAGAAAGTAGGAGGAGAGATATAATCCACGAAAAGCTTCCAAAACCGCAGGCCTAGGTAAATAAAACAGTGTAATACATTAATCAAGTGACAAAAAGAAGAAACAAAAAAGACTAAGACATCAAGAAAAAGTCCATTTTCTAATATAAAAATAAATGAGCTAGATAAAGTTTTACATAGGAAGAAACATTTGAAGAAAATAATGTTTAAAAGAATGCCTTTGGAAATAATACTATTAAAAATCAAAGATAAAACCAAGTCTTTTAACCTCTATGTTGGATCTACCAGTCAACAACCCAGACGGTTATACTGGATCTTACGACTGCTGGAAAAATGCAATTGCATAAAAGTATTGTCAGTGTAGATTTTTCCCCTGCAATTATGTATTACAGGCATATATATTTCCCAAACATACTGTGAGACTTTTTTAAAGATTTCATGGTTATTTGAAAGACCTTATACGGGGCAAAAAATAGCTGCTCGCGATTCTGTCTCAGCTTGTTACATTAAGCATAAATACAAATTAAAAAAAAAATGTAGAACCATAACATCCAAACAAAACAAAACAAAACAACAAAAACAAACAAACAAACAAACAAACAAACAAACAAAACCCCCCACCATATAACACCCAAACCCACCATATATAATTCCAGGGAGAAATAAAGAAGATATTCTACCTTTAAGGACTAATGAAAATGGATTTACAGTTCTCATAAATTGTTACAAGTTAGCTACCTTGAAAAAAACCCCAAACAACCAAGACTTTTTAATGTTGAATGAAGCTCTTAATATAGTAAGAGTTCATGTTTTTGGAGAGCAGTTTGAGCTGAGCACTAACTTTAACATCTATGCTTTTACATGTGACTACATTTGCAAATAGATACACAGCTTCTCAAGCATCTCTATGAATAAAGGCCAGATAAATATGTATGACCATGTATGGTCATTAAATACTGAATTTTTTATTGAAATTGTAAGTTGCTACACAGTCAAACGGAAGAATTTGTCACATGTGACACAGAGCCAAAAAATAAAGGAATATGCACAAATGAGATGCAGAACTAAATCTATCTGAAGAATTTTACACAAACTTGCCTTCCTTTGGTTTTTATCTACAAGTGAGGGGCAGGCAGGCAGACTTTACATTTCAGCTTGAAATTTAAAAAATTGCAGAAAACTGTCGCATAACAGCACCCTGAGTGGGTTTTTACCATCATTCAGCTCGAAAGTAAGATTTCGTCCTTGTCCTCCAGAAAGATGTCTCAACACTTCCTCAGGCCTTTCATGCTGACACTCATGTTTCAGAAAACTGTAGCAGTGATCAGTAGTCAGGAGCAGCTGAAATTCGGAATCTTAAAACATCCAACAGGAATGCAGGACACAGAAGAAAATCAGTCCAGCTTTCCAGAATAGGTGGGAAGTTCAAAATAAATGACAGAGGCTGCTATCTGTAGCGGATCAAAGGGCTTCAAGCCATGAATTAGAGACTGCCTGCTCCATACAGATAACCCTTACATGGAAGGACGAGCATCTTTTAAAATCCGCAGGAAAAGTCAGTAAAAATCAAGATTCCAAATGAACCTCAGCATTGTGTATCATATATTTAGACATGTGTCAGAGCCAATAATAGTTCACTGCAGAAATAAATACAGCAAATATGATTTGCCTTCTACATATGGCTTTTAAAAAAAGAAATCACAGCCTCTTAACATCAGTTCATTTATTTCATATAGGAAAAATACATGCTCTTTGCTCTTTCTGCAACAAAAACATCAATGCAATTCCTTTTAAGTGTATTGAAAGCAGATGCTTCAGCTGTCTGGTTTTTATAACTAAGATAAAATACGTTGCCTAACGTATAAAAATAGGAATATTTCTAACAGTATGGTTATTTGCCAGCTGAACTAAATAAAAAACCTCTTGATAGCAGCAGTTTAAGAAAAAGCAAATTAAAGATAATTCAGCTTACAATGCCAAATAGGGAAACACTCTTGAGCCACTTTTCATGAATTTCTCATATTGTAAAAATATCCTTATATTTAACAGTACAGTGGCTATTGTCAGAAGTCAGGAATGCTCTTTTCCAGCAGAAAGAAGAATTAATAAACCCTCATATTCAAACTGTATTTGAGAATGCGACTGGCTTTCATTAGAGGAAGCCATACAAAAAAAAATCAAGGACTTTTGGAGAAATCTATTATTCTAAGGAGATCCATTTTGCCTAAAGCTGGTATTGAAAACATCTTGTTCTCAGTGTTTCATGGTAAACCCATAGAAACATTGTAAGTTCCAAACAGTTCAGGGTACATGGAAAAGCATTACCTGAAAAAAGTGGGGCATCCATCTACAAATCTTTACTTTTACATATTTTCTATCAGGGCTGTTGGAGATTTGCACCTATATTAAGCTTTGTGTTTCAAATAAGACATTTTACTTTAGTCAGAACAGTCCTAGAAAACTAAAAATTACTCCTGACATCTTGTCAAAAATATTTGCAGTAGTATTTTGTCACAGATTTTCAGCAAGAAATAGATTGTTCCCTTCATCCATTAGGCAAGTGTTTTGGTTCTAACCATCTAAATTTTTCTTCAGCATCACAGACAGAATGGACACAACTCTCACTTTTATTCCTACACTCAACTCTTGTGTTGTGTTGCATACTCAGATGCAAAGACCCTTTGGCATATGATCCAGGGCACATGTCCTATGCATATCTTCCTCTCTATTTTCTTCCCCTTTTTTTTAAAGTGGCTTTTTTTAGTTTGATTCCAAACGTTTTTTACTTTTCACTACCAGAAAGGACAACAATGCCTCCAGCCACAGCCAGCTCAGCAAGCGTAAGGGTAGAAGTTATCCACCTAAGAGCCCAGGGTACAGCAACCCACAGAGTACCAAGAAAGGTACTCTACGTATCCAGGTATTACAGGTATCAGCATCAATTGCCTTTGGTACCATACAAAATAATAACATCTACACAGGAATAAGGGACAAAACTGAAGGCCACTGAAGACACACTAGAATTAACCAATGAAAAATACATTCAAACACAAAAGGACCCTAGACCTTCATCTAGAGACCTCAGTCTGTTTAAGAACCATGCTAGAAAAAGAAGAATCCTGGATTAATATCTCCTTCCATCAGGGTCAAAGGGTCCCCAGCCTATAAATATGCTGAATGCCATCCTTCTACTTTAACTATTTGGCCATAACAGTGAGTTAAAAACATCCAAAAAACCACCAGAGGCTCCTTTCAGCTTCTGATCAGCACACTACTGAGCCTGCTGTATTCTTTTCTTCTCACCTTATCACCTGGCTGTTTGCCCTTTCCTAAACAAGCTCTGGAAGAAGCTATTCAGTTCTATGACTCTATGATATAAAATGGGTTAGAGTAGAAAGATGAGGAAGATAACTGCTGACAAGTCTTCCTGACAGACATATAAAAAAAAGAATTCCACAATTTGACCTCCAGGGCCTCATGGATTTACTCTGTTGCTGGTTCAGATTCATGATGAATGATAAAGAGGTTTCTTCTGCCCAAGTGAAAACAAATATACAGTCCATCCAGCTTCATACTGGAATGACCAAACTATTCATCTATACTCTAAACAGCTGGAACCTAAAGAACAATTAAGTGGCTCTTTCCATAGAGGAATATGGAAAACCATCCATTAACAACTCAGACAAAGGCCATCAAATGTTCAGATCCTACATGAGGAGGAGAAACTGTTTTCTTCTTTCATGAGTCTTGGAGAACCTACAGAAATCCTTAACATTGCAGTCAAAAACCTCAGGTCTGTCAACCACCTTGACTTAAAAGCCTGAAGAATAAAGCTTGTCAGGAGACTAGCAAGACTGCTTACAAAGAAATTTTGAACATGTCCAAATCATAGCTGCAATTATCCAAGCCAATAACAATAATAATTTTTTTAAAAACTTCTAAATATAAGACAATGAAAAGTACATTACCATCTTAACAGGTAATTGTAAGAATAAGAAGGTATCAGAACAAAATGGTCACAGTCCAGATGCAACATCATTTCTGCAAAATACAGCATATTCACTGCCAAAGAAGCAGAGAAACAATCAATCTACAGGTTCTTAACCTTAGCAACTCCTCTAAATGCCAGTTATGCAAGTGAGTATTTGGATTTGAAAGCTACCTCAACTCTTCGCACCGAAGTTCCTTGTGCTCCCTGAAGGGCATAGGCATCAACTGTAAATCTGTTCTTTTGAAAAAACATAACATGCATAAAATTAAAATATTGAGGGGTAGGAATTGAAATATATTGAAAATTACGTTAAAAGACAACCCCTGTAAGCCAGCAAGAACCTCACTGATGGTCCTAGCCTGCCCTTGATGCCAACTTAATTTTAAAACTTGCCTCTGGAGGAGGGGTTACTGAGGTTCTTGTTAATAACAAATCCCTTGATCTGGAGCAGAGTGAAAGGACACTGAACAGAGGTGTGTTTTAAATTTAGCATGAGCACCATGCTGATAACACAGTGATGTTTTAGCTGTTGCTGAATTAGCTTACCACTAGTCAAGCTCTGCCAGTGTGGAGGTGCACAAGGAGATGGTTGGGAGCACGGTCAGGACTGCTGACTCAGGCTGGCCAAAGGGATATTCCATAGCACAGAATGTCATGCCCAGTATATAAACCAGGGGGAATTGACCACGAGGGGCCCAGCACTGCTGGGGGACGGGCTGGGCATCAGTCAGTGGGTGATGAACAATGGCACTGTGCTTCACTTACTTCTCTTAGGTTTTATTTCTATTTTGTTGCCTCTCTTTTCATCACAAGAGGAATAACAGAACAGCAGGAACAGTAGTACTGTAGAAGACTACTACAACTACTACTACTACTATTTTATTTCAATTATTAAACTGTTCTTACCTCAACCCCCGGGTATTGCCTTCTTTCTGATTCTCCTCTCCATCCCATGGTGGCGGTAGGTGGGGGTGCAAGCTGCATGGTACTCCAGTTGCTGACTGGAGTTAAGCCATGACTATTTTCTACTTTTACATGGTAAATTGGGCAATTTTTGTACACCATTACTACTTAAAATGCATCCCAAAGCATTTAAAATGAGATGAAGCTCATAAAACAAAAATTTTCTCTATGGAGAAGTCATCCAGCTGAGCATGGCAAACCTACCATGCAAATGCTTACTGAAAAATATCCCAATCTGTCAGTAATCCTTCATTCACTGAGTTAACCAAAACCAGTGATGCTTCTCTGATATTTCAAGAACTGCTGCAAGTACTCTGCATGGAAGTCCTTTCCAGGTGAAGGTGGCATGCCAAACAGATGCCTGAGCATAACATCTTGGCTGAAGGGCTCTCTATTACTCTGGGCATATTTGGATAACCACCATGAGAGAGGCATTCCCTCACTTGGACAGCATCTCTGGCAGATGACTGTCTGCACTGTGGCTCCAGTGTAACTGGGTATTTTCCCCAGAAGTAATTGTGCCATACGAGTCCCTCTTTGTCACAGTATACAGGAGTATGAGCTGCTGAAACTCATAGTTAGAAAGCACTGGCTATTTGGCTAATCTGGACAGGTTTTTAGCCCTGGGGCTTGGTGATTCATTTCCCTTTACTGTCAAGGGAGCAGTTAACTACAAATGCATTTGTTAAATTAATGCATCTGTGAAAGCTGCTGCAGCTGATTCAACAGCGTGTAAACTCAACCCTTCAAAACATACAGATATTTTATAATACAGTCTACACAAACCAAAGCAAAAATAATTTCTAGTAGGACATACTACACAAATGGTCACATTTAAAGTAAATATCAAACATGCATGCGCTTTCACTAACTTCTGTGATCTGAGAAATGCCGCCTTTTCTCATACCTCAATAAGCTTTACCATCAGCATCATCAAATAGCTGCACAGGAAACTGGGAAACAAAACTCTGAGGGAAAACAGCAGTTCTGTTCAGCTTACTTGGCTGTTAAAAATTGGAACCTTAACGCATGAAGAGAAAGGGCAACCAGGTGCAAACATGGCATATTCTCATTTCTGGTCAAGGGACAATGCACTTACTTCCTGACCCAGACAGAGGACAGGTTACAAAGGGCCAATCTTGCCATAAAGACTGTACTAGTTAATACAGATTATACAGGTTAATACTGGCTTACACATAAATCATCAGGAAAATAATTTACATTATAACTTTTTTTTAGCTGTTAGTCAATTATAGAACAGCTATGAATGATTATTAGGTCATTAAGACCTATTAAAGAACGCATTAAAAGAAAGTAATATTGAAGTGTGATCAAACTAGAAAAATCTAAGTAATAATAGCAGAATATAGACTCTTGTAAATGAAAAAGAGTTTATATAAGCTAATAGCATCACTGGAATTTCAGGCATATGTGTTTGTACAATAGACATCAAAATGGAAAATTTTAATACAGTTCAGTTCTCCATTCTCAGAAAGTAAAAATCTATTTAGACCCCTGCCTTGCAACACATCATTACAAATATCTGTCACAATAGCAGAAAACCTGCAATCCTACACTTCAGATCTATCTTTCATACACTGCTGAGACAGCAGCAGCATTCAGTAACTGCCCCACCGAATACTGGTGTGAGTTAAAGAGGGAAAGGCCACAAAAAACGCCTAAAGATAATTTGAGGAAGAAAAATAGATATACTAGCAATTTTCAGGTATCACTTTCTCTCACTATGTATAAGGTTTTATCCCATGTCAGAAGGTGACTCAAATTTTTAAATGTTTTTCTTAAAATTTACAGATACTTCAAGATCAATAAAAGAAGAATCAAGTAGAAAAACCAACAGAAACAGAGTACACAACTCTTGTGGTCCAAGTGATTACCTGAGAGAGATACTCTGCTCATCAGTACAAAGAAAAAAACAACAAAACACATACTGTATAATATCAAAAGCTGAATCTCTCTTTTTGGTGAATAAAATAATAGCTGCTCTGAAAACAACTACTTTGTGACAAAAGATTAAGTTTCCTGAACTTTCTGGACTGCTTGAAAAATAGAAAGCATAATTCCATATATCTACCTGCATTTCTCCCTTTGATTATCAAGCAATTAATATAAAAATTCATTTTTCAATCACTGAAAGTTCAAGAAAACTAAACGGCATAATCAGTGTTATTTACGCTCATATGTAGAAAGCCAAATAATTTGCTTATTGGTCTGATTAAACCTTTAAAGCGTGGACATAGAAGAATGCATAAAGAACAAAAAAAACCACTACTTGCTGGTACCCTCTCTTAAATTGTCATGATTGTAAATGTATCTTGAAAGAAGGACAAGATAGATATAAATCATAGAAACATATGATTATATGACAGAAAAAATGAAAATTAGAATGAACCTATAGAAATGTATGAGATTAGCACCTTCAGTTAACAGTACAACTATTTTAATAAGGTAACTATATTTTTGATGTATCTGATACATCAGATTCACTGATAACATGTGAAAATGTAGTATATTTTAGATTAGGCATTAAATGATAAAGCTCTGTTCTAGCAGACATTGGTTCTCAGGCCATCTCATTGGGTAGGGGATGGAAGTTTTCTCTGAGTTGTTTAATGACAAGACATTATCAGCAAATCCACATGGCAGGATGGTTTAATTTTTTTTTTATAATAAAGCTACTTTTTAAGACCTGGATACTACAGCAGTTTGATTCTTGAATGCTAATTGAAGTAATTTATTAGAATTACTATCTAAGAACATTTTTCATTCATGAATTTTTCATCTACACAATTTAATTCCTGTGCCAGAAATATTTTAAAGCATTTAATGTTAAGGGAGTAAAGAAAATGAAACCATGAAAGAGCAAATGATGACCATGAATTAAAAAATACTTGATACCAAAACACCAAGCATGAAGAAAATATTAAGAATAAACATGCAAAAAAATTTGCAACTTTTTACCACGTAACTATTTATAACGGTTTATTTTTGTTTTTCAAAAACCCCAAGATTTCTCCAAGATAAAATAAGCAGAGGAAAGCTGTGGTCAGCACCACAAAGGCATTCCCCTGGCACTCCAAACAAACAAGCAAACAAATTAAAACAGGAAAATTAAGAAGCTTATCTATTTTCAATGCTGACAACTTTATTATACTGTGTAAATAATTTTTTAAAAAAACCCCAAAACCAAAACAAAAACCACCACCTAAACCCTATTTCAAAATAAAATATCATATTTTTTCAGTGTTATAGAGTACTGAGAAGTTGAGACATTAGAGCCTTTCCAGTTAACAGCTTGGACACTACTGGTTTCGTAAGCAAATTAGTCTGAACTGATCAATGATGGCACAAACATACCCGAAGAATAAATATTAAGCCTTGATTTGCCTTGTGCTTGCTTCTACATACAGCTTCCCTTTTGCAGAGACCCAGTCTCTGTAGTTAATTTGTGCCTGCATTTCATTCAAACCACAATAAAATCATTCATACTGAAATCACCACAGACCATGTTTGTTTATTTATTCATGAAATGCTTAATATTGAAAAGCATGCATTACAAGACAGACTAATGCACAGGAAGCTTGCCAGGGATCATGAGCACTTTCTCATTAATCTCCAAAACAAGATTTAGAGAGACAAAAGCACATCCAAGTTGTTCCCCGTCCTCCCACTGATGTGATGAGTTTTGCAGATGAATTTGCAGATGAATCCAACATCTCCTGTCAATAGTAGAGAAAGAAAACACACACACACACCTACTAATTTCAGCAATTTACCTGACCTCTAACAATCCTAGACACCCATAGCAGTAACAATGAAGTATCCCTTCCATACCTATTTCAGTGTCTAAATTGATGATTACCAAAAACATTTATGGGCAGCATTACACAGCAAGAATTGCCTCACCACAGCCTTTCCAACGCTGCAAATCAGAAAAACAGGAACAGAACACAAGGCAATAACCTGCCACAGTGCCAAATCAAGTGGTAGTACATGAAGCATCAATAATGAAGAAAAAGTTTTATAACAAGAAGTAAATCTGACTTGCCTCAAGAATGTACTGAAAGATCTTGCTATTTCTTGGTGTGATTTTCTCCAAGAAACTCCATGTGTCCTCATGGAGTTAAAGACAACAGATCAACTAAACAGCTGATTTTGCAACTTCCATCATTAAAACATTAACCATAAACTACCTCATATTTCACATCTCTTCAGAAAATCACTCCTTCTCTTTTGTTATTTCTTTCCTGCACCATGAGTACCCCAAGAGAATACAGTACTTCTAATGGTAGAAAATAATGCAAGAAATGGTTAAAATTTTGCTTAAAGGGCATTTTTGTCCCCCTCATATCTGCAGAAAACATTTTTCCAAAGAAATCTAAATAATTTTAAGTTCATATATAGTGATGGCATGCAGGGAAAACAATCTTGATGCATTATGCAGATTTTTATTACATGTTCTGCAATTCGGGATGAATAATTCTATAAATTGTATTTTTCAGACCGGGGAAGAAGAGATTTTGTTTAAAGGTTAAGATGCATTTAAAGAGATATGCAGATATACAATCACATTCAAGCGCACACCTCAAATTATTTTGTCAGATTTACTTAAAATGTAATAATATGGACCTCTGCATTAGAAAGTTATTCAGTATTGACTGCAAATATGTGATATAAATCATGAACAAATGTTACTATAAAAATATTAAGCATGTTTAAAAAGATTAGAAAATGCTGTTTTGTGGATTTTAACCTAATCTAATGCTCATCTGAACACAGCTACCCACATGCTCCCAGTAAATAAAAGAGCCCTTAAGCTTTATCCTAATCATTTTCTAATGAAATGTAAACAATAAGAATGCAATTAAATGTATACTGGGTTCTGTGAATACTTTGGTACATATAGATACATCTTCCTAACTCCCAAAATAAAAGACGAAGCTGAGGGTCCCCCTGCAGAGTGCAGTGAAGTGCTGTGCAGATGTAGACAGGGCTCCTCGGGAGGACAATCAGCCACGGCACAGCGTTGCAGTAATGCAGGATGTCCCCTGCTCACCTGGAGCACTGCACTGTGTCATATAAATACAGACTTCTCCACCATTTAGTTACAAATTGCCATGCTTTGATAGCTCATACCCGAAGAGACACATCAGGTGACGAACTAAAAGTACAGATGCAACCAACAGTGTTTGAATTCCAGCTTCCTGCTTGCTAATTTGATTTTGATAAGCCTGAAACGGTGTTATCTGATGAGAAAGTGTACCATGTTGCCTGTTCCGCTGATGATCTTGGGCATGATGACTTTGCCTCAGCCAAGCTCTCAGCTCTTATCAGAGTTGGACAATCAAATTGTTTTTTCAATTTTTCCATCCTAATCCAGCTCTGGCCTCAACCTTTTAATTTTATTTAAATGCAGTAATTTAAAAACAGGAGTAGTTTTTCACCTGTTTTTGTTTCTCCTGGTAATTTCTTTGTAAGAAGAGCTATTTGCATTTCATATCACAAATACTAAAAGACCAGCAGAATTTCTTTCAGCATTCTTCCACTTTCTCGCAACCAAGGTGTGGAAAATCACTGCTGTACTGCTGAGGGTGTAGCAAAAGGGGGAAAAAAGAGCAGAGGGGTGAGAAAGGGGAAGAAAATAGAGGAGTGAAGGCAGAGGAGAGGGATGAGAGTGAGAGTGAGGAAAATGGGAGGGAGCTAGTCTGTGCAATAGGAAAATGGAAACAGAAAGGTTGACAGCTAGAGTAGCAGAATATATTTAATAGATTTAATATACTATTAACAACTACGTGACTCAAGATTTCTGATTACAAGCTACTTACACACTTGTCCTGCTCCACTACACTGGTTTTCTAAAATTCGCTTTAACACATCCCTGCACAAGCAACTGACAACAAAACTTATATAAATCACATCTTTCTCCTTTTTGGTTATGAGGGTAAACCTTGTATTTTACACAAGGCAAAAAACTTTAAATATTATCTTCCCACTTTTCCTAACTCATAGCATGCTCAAAAGTACTTAGGAGTTCACTGGCATGCTTTCAATAATTAAATACAATTTATTACTCATGAAACTGTAATACAAAACCAAATTGCATCAACACGTTTTCTTTCTAAATATATACAAATTTAGACTCCAGACTAAAGCAGAGAAAATGAACAGAGATTTTTGTTCCTGCTTTAGTAAAGATAAGAGCAAACAGCACAAAGACTGGTAAAATATTTCAGCTTATTACAGACCATCCAAGAGCCAACAGCATGATACAAGCGAACCTCATTCAGCACTGTATTAATAAGACTAAGATGTGAAAGGCACAATTGAGGTGCTTCACACTGCCTTCCACCTGCAGCTCAGGAGACCCATTTCCAAAACAGACAAAATCAGCTCTAGATAAGACTTTAGCAATCAAATGTCAGGTTGAAGGTATTGGGCTTAGGTGATCTGATACAAAGGCTAAGATGAAAACATGTAACAGATTCCCTGTGTGTCAAATGAAGCGATTAAAAAAGACACCGATACATTGTTCTGCATGATCTTTGGAAGAAAAAGAATTGATGCGTAATAAAGACTGCTTTCCTTGTGTCCCCGCCCACCTTACTGTCAGAACAGCGAAATGCTAAAACAGGATTCCTAGGAAGCAACATGGTATAAAAGCTTAGACATAATTTTGTGTTGGTGTCCGAGTACACTCAACTGCCTCAAAAAGAGAATTTATTTAAAATAAATTATTGGTCTTGCAGGTTTACATTTTTAGGATCTTATAATTTT
The DNA here is from genome assembly GCA_013398055.1 of Ifrita kowaldi. Lineage (NCBI taxonomy): Eukaryota > Metazoa > Chordata > Aves > Passeriformes > Cinclosomatidae > Ifrita > Ifrita kowaldi. Next base: position 351,501 of record VZRS01013131.1, on the reverse strand, counting down.
CATAAAGACTTCTAATTTAACCTCTAGAAACTTAGTAACTGCTTTCTGCCTTCCTTTCCTTATTATGCAAAATGATGCTTGAGAGCAAAAGCACTTTTGTAAACTTTACTGAAGTGCAACATACTGGTTTTTAAATGCATGTAACATCTGAAAACTTACCTTGCTTAAACTCACAAAAGAGTTCAAATCTGTGGATATTATTCTCCTTTACAAACTAAAGGAATATTAAAAATCAGTGTAATTGTTTTTGAAGAAGCAAACAGTCTTCAACATTAAATTATCAGATGTCAAACTGAAACAGGAATACATTGGTGCTAAAAAGTTAAAGCTTTCTATTTTTAAAGAGCATTTGGAAATCAGCTAATGGACAAAACCAAAGTAACTGCATCAAACTGCAAATGTTTTACTGGTTTAGCTAAAGTCTTCCTGTTGCCAACTGACAGATACACATTAAACAAAACACACATCAATCGATACCTTTGCAGCTGAGTCACAGATCAGGACTGTGCTAGTAAACCATAATAAATTCTTAATTAACATAAAAGATCTATCATACACAATGGTTTAAGTTCATCATAACTTGGAATGAACACAGCTTGGAGGAGGTACATGCAAGAACTAATGCGCACATATCCGCCTCCTTATCTGCTACTGCTGGCATCCAGTTTAGCATTTTTGGTTTCCAGCTTAGTTCAAATGAAGTGCTCTCACAGGCTCTTGTTTCCCCATCCTGAAAAATTCTTCAGGCCACTTTGTGCTCAGTCATTTTTTTCTCTAAAGATTTTGAACACCTGTTGGCTTAGGGATTTCAGTGACCAAATCTGTGATGCCTTCTCTTTCTTGTAGTTTTATTTATGGTGATTCCAATTTCTAATTATTTGTTATTACATCCTCTGCTTGTGGGTAACTGCTGATGATTCTCAAATTTCCTTCTGCACCCTTTTTCATTCTCCTATGCTAGTCTGTTTTGCAAAACAGAAGTCTGAATCTAAACAAATATTATTCAAGGGATATGACAATACTTTATTCTGCATGATTTCTCCATTATTTAAGTTCAGAGGTTTCAGTGCAGCATTCTCTCCTCCCTGTCTCTATCCCCAGAAACTGCTTAGTTGCTTGTTTGGTACCACTCTCAATATATATATTAAAATATATATTAAAATGCTTAGTTGCTTGTTTGGTACCCCTCCCAACACACGTGCTGTGAAGTGCCACCCTCTGTCAAATCATACTGTCCTTCAAAACAAGCCTCCTCCTTGCTATTTTTGTCTGCTTTGTCTTTTGAAGACGTCATGAGGATCTACTTAGCATGGATGTTGACTAGCTCTGAAAAATAACATCCCTTTTGTTTCACCAGCAGCATTGGGTACTATGCCTTTTTTGTATCTCTTTCCTTCAGCTCCCATCAGACTTTCCTGTACTTCTTATATGTATGGTATGACAACTCTGTACCTGTATGCCAAGCAGCCAATCTCGTTTTCACCCAGTGCACAAACAACCCTGGCTCCAGTTTCTTTCATTGTGACCTGTCTCACATCAGTGAAGCTTCTGGGTACCTGGGCCTCCTCTTTCTGGAGATGGTAACAGTGTCCCTTCCCATCTTCTCTAGCACAATGTCACAGGGGAAAATGAAAAAAGCTGAATAGCTGTCCCTGCAGTTATTGTAAAGGTGAGGAGGCAAACAGTGGCCTTTTATTACACCTTTCCCAATAGGAAGTACCTTCCTCCTGCAGCAACTCCTGCTGCTACAAGGCAGGGAAGTGAAGATGGCAGAGGGAAACAGGGGCAATGTGAAAACGTGCTCTCCTCAGGTCTGCTTTCCAGGTACATTTCATAATGAGTTACTGTACTTCCTGCATTTGTCTGATTGAGACAAAGGTTTTAAAGGCTGGAATAATGTGTTGGGTTTTTTTGGTCTTGTACAGCTTTCAGCAAATTGCCACCACTTAAATATTTAATATCAACCATCATAGCAACAACAAACAATGATAAGTGCACTCTATGGATACTGAATCTCTTTGTAGGGTCCCCTAGAAGTCATTAGGTGTCCTCCCCAATAAATATTTAATAAAGATTTGATTTCCAAGCACTTCCACTGTCTAAAATATTCTCTTGGAAGGCCTGTGAAAGCACACAATTGTTAAATGAAGACCAAAGAGGGAGGGATATTACTTCTGCACTTTACAAAGTTTGAGCACTTTATGTCAAATGATACACGGTGTTATTACAGTTCTGTCTTGAGTAATAGTTTTAATTTTATATTTCATCAACGGAGACTGACCACTGTGTTGCTAGTAGAGGGTTAGAAGTGACTTATCTGGTTAATATTTTAGACAGAGGTAACCATTCTGCAGCTTACATGTTAAAAGTGTAAGTTGGTGCACCAGATGTATAATTAAGAGAAGAGACCTTAGGTGGATGAGGTGGCCTTTATCCAATATTATTTTTAACATTAACTCTGGTGTGGGGATGAAAAGTCAAGCCCAGGAAAGCCAGAGTAAAATCAGCCTTTTACTGTTCTACAGAAACATGTTCAATATCAAATGTAACGGTAATTCCCGTGCATATCTGAAAATTATGCACAATCTTTGGGGTAACATTGCCTTCAATCAGAGAAGATGGTATTACTCAATTTTTCCCTTTTTCTTATACATCAGTGTGATATTCTTAGGCATGGTGGTATGGAAAGTTCCAGGGATATCTGAAACATTATAAGTTTAATAACCATAGAAACAAATTATTTTCATATTTATTTTTCTCTTCCTCTGCACTGTGTATGAATGTTTAAAAGTTTGAAGACAATGTCTCTGAAGGGATTTCTGAACACAAAATAAAAGAAACTACTTAGTTAATATCACATTAGGACTTCCATAATTATATCATGTTTATTACTGTGTACCTATAGTACTCAATAACAATAATGCCATCTATCACCCCATTTACTATAACTTTCAAAAGGTTGGTTTGTTTTTTTTTTTATTGTCTGTTTCTTGCTAGTTCTGTTGCATGAACACTAGCAGCCATTAAGAGCTTCAGTGTGCATTCCCTTCAAGGCAAGAATTTATCCCTTGAAGCTTTCAAGAGAGATAAAAGGAAGACACTGACCTGGGTGGGTCTCTCACAGGCAGAAGCTGTCAGGGGAAACTCATTACAAAGTGGAGAAAAAGAGGGCAGGAAGACTTAAAAAAAAGCTTTGGAGCCCTAGTAAAGGAGAGGTTGGTATGCCTAGAGGTGACTAGAGGACCAGTGTCCCTGCCTATGCTGACAGCTCCTCGGGATCTCTGCTCTCCACTAACCACTGAACTTGACAAGTTCAATATAAACTCTTACAGCCTAGCTGAAACATGTTTTGCCTCCTCACAAGCACATACATATTGTTACACTGGACAACACTAGAATTACTCAGTACATTGAGGTTATTTGAATCACTCTGTGCCCTGCTGTTCTTCTGTACATTTTATCCTATCTATCAAATTCACCATTCAAATTTTATGCTCTATAGATCAAATACCTGACCTCTGCATGCTCTTTAAGGCTAATAATAAAGATAAAAGCAGTATAAAGTAACATTATGAAAAGACTATTTGTTTTGAATGTAAGCAAACGTTTCTGGGAAGGAAAGGAATAATGACACACTTCCACCTCCAGGTAAAACTCACCATCCTTGTTGACTGTAGTGTGGAAATGTGACCTGTCACAGGTGTACCAGTTCACCCCCAACAGCCTCTCCCTTGTACCCTCACCACGAGCATGGCAGTGCAGTGTCACTGTGATTACCCTGTGACACACTGTCCCCTTGCTGTGCCACGAGCACCTCAGGAAGGTCCCAGGGTGCTGCACCACGACAGCTGCAGGACGGAGCCCTGTTCTGCACCTGCAGCAGCAGGAGCCTTGTCCACACAGGCTGCAGCACTGCTGAACAGCTCTGTAACATCCCCTCCTGCCCCATCAGTGATCCTGCTAAGCTGTCTGCCTGGGAATCAATTTCTCTGGCAGGGATGCTGTCATTAACAAACTAAGTTTCCTTCAGAAAGCAGCTTAGCAGAAATGCGTTGAACCACTGGCAGTCAACTAGCCATTGTTTTAAATTTCTGCTTTTATACAAATACACTGTGCTTAAATACATAGACACACTTCTAATCCTTCACAGTGTCTTTGAACTGTAAAACAACTCAAATCTTTCATTAAATGAATTTTTACAATCCAGTCTCTGTAATCTCCAATTCCTGATTTCACAAAGTTTAACAAGATGGAACTTGCATTACCTTAAATAACAGTGCAGAAAAATATTATGCTATAACTGAGTTATTGTTTGAAACACATGTATAACTTAGTTAGAAACCACTTACTGTACCATTGTTCAGCCATATTGACTGGTTTGTTGGACAGATCAGTTTTACTGTGTGACTAAGACACACATAATGGTTTTATTTGATTTATAATTTAATTCCATGCTTTGACATATGTAAAACATCCTGAGGATATCCTTTTCATAAAATTAAAGGCCCCTAAATTCAAGCAGAATGACACTCACTTGTTACAATCCTGTATTATCTAATGGCAGAAACCTTTCAATAACTAACCATTTCCACTTTAAAAAAACAACTGTTTGCTATCTGGTGTATAAGAAAAAGAAACTCCTGTAAATATGGGCATTTTAAAAGAGGTGCTATTATAAGATTGAGGTGGAATATTCTTCTATATAGGTATTTTAAAATTAAGATCCAACACCATTTTACTTCTCAAAGCAATTAAATACAAATTATCTAGTAAGAGAATTTTAGTTTTGCCATTTTCATAGAACCCTAGTAAAATAATCACTGAGTGCACTATGTTAGGCTGAGAAATGCATAGAAAGTTTGCTATGAATCAACTGCAGGGAAAAAACCAATTATCTACAATGTCTCAACTGCAAAAAATACTTATTTTATTATTTAGGAGATAATTATTGTATTTACTTCTACATGAAAAAGAAAATGCATTTTTAACACATGCTATGTTAAAGATGAATAACGGCTTTCTTAGGGAAATGTAAATTTATGACACTTCACTAATGCTGGAATCAAAGGAGCTTCCTAGCTGTATTTTCACAATATTAGGGCCATCTCACACAGTTGTTTAATAATTATTTCATATAGATTCCATTAATGAGATCAGCCCCATCAAAAACTTTCTGCTAACTTGAATAAAATGCCACATTCTTAGGTATTTAAGGCTCTCCATCACACCTCCGTCACTTAGGCTACTGGCTGCTGATTTTAGAGAACATAGAATCACTTAAGTCGGAAAACATCCTTCAAGATCATCAAGGTCAACCATTAACCCAGCACTGCCAAGTCCACTACTAAACCATGCCCCCAAGTGCCATATCTACATGTCTTTTAAATCCCTTCAGGGATGGTGATTCCACCACTGCTCTGTGCAACCTGTTCCAATGGCCAACCAACCTTACCCATGAAGAAATTTTACCTAATTTCAATCTAAGCCTCCTCTAGCTCAAGCTGAGGCCATTTCCCCTTGTCTGTCACTTGTTACCTAGGAGGAGAACCTTATCCCCATATGGTGGGGGGTCACCCTCCTCTCAGGCAATTGTAGAGAGCAATAAGGTCACCCCTGAGCCTCCTTTTCTCCAGGCTGAGCCCCCTCAGATCCCTCAGCTGCTCCTCATCAGCCTTGTGCTCCAGGCCCTCCCCCACCTCTGTTGCCCTTCTCTGAACACGGTCCAGCCCCTCAATGTCTTCTTTTGGTGAGTGGCCCAGAACTGGACATAGGATTTGAGGTGCGCCCAGCACAGACAGCAGTGATTAGGCTTTTCTGTGCAGTAAGTTATGGTATTATCTTATGCTGTCTCTCAAGTGGGTTTAAAGGGTGGAAGTTATGGTAGTAACTGTGGACATAAATGCTATTTTTGTCCTGAATACAACTTTCTGATTTATGAGATAAAAAAAAGTAATTTTCAACTTCCAGAAAAATAAAGCAAACAAACCACAAAAAAGCTAACATGAGCAATATTCAGTTGGAGCTATCTGAAGTACTGAATTAGAGTGAGCCAGGACTTCACATTTTCATTGGAAGAACGTGCTGAAGAACATCATCATGAATCCGGCTTTTTATGAGAAGCATGATTTGAATTAGGTGACCTGATACTTCAGTCAACTGCAGAACACAACAGGCAATTCCCAAAGGGTTTGCAATGTGCTCACACCTATTTTTGACAAAGCAGGCAACTGGAACTGAGGCTTTTAAAGACACATTTTAACTAGAGGGCTGAGAATATAAAGTTGAAGTCAACTAATGAAAGTGATCTTGAAATAAGAGTTCAACTCAAAGTCACTCTGAACTTGCTACATTCCAAGTTAGTGGTCTCCTCTCTCTTTTTCCTTCTTTTTTTCACTAAGAAAACAAAATTACTGGTGAAACAAATAAAATTTAACAGAATGAGGAAGAATAGCAAGAAAAGCTATTGCAGACAAAGCATAACTCTTCATGCTCTTAAACTCAGAAATTATTTAAAAGAAATGGATACTGTACCAAATGTGTAAGCATAACAGACTGAGAATTTAGGGACAAAATCAGAAAGGAACAAGAACAAACCGAAACAAAACCAGCAAGGGACAAAGAATAATACAAATTATGTCAAAAGTGTGCTCAGTAGTTAAAGGAAAACCTGGGAAAAGATTGCTAGATCATTCTATTGCTAAGGAAATCTGTCAACATATGATTCTGAAAGACCAGAATTAAATGTCCTTTTTACTTCCGACTTAAGTTCTCCTATAAGCAAATGGTTAACTCAATTACAACAACAAAGCTTCAGACTGACCTGGATGATGGACTAAAATCTCTTTAAAACAAAAAGAAATCTTGCTTCTCCTCAGTGGTGAGGTGGTCTTCAGTTGCAGCAAGAAATACCCAGATAATGTTAACATAAGCTTTCCACTGGTGAGAAAATAAGACACTGCAATAGATTGTCTACAAATAAGATGAAATCTACAGGAAGGGCTTTTTAAAGAACCAGATATAATGAATACTTTCAACTGGAGAACTTTAAGCCTCACTTTCTATGGCTTTGTGGCAATCTACAAGCAAGTGGTTCTGAAAACCTCCAAACAGTAACCACTGCCATAATCTGGAAGATGTCACAGGGTATAGAACACTATGCTGCTTCTGAAGAGGTTTCAGTAGTTTGACCTCCATCACTTGACATCTGTAAAACACTTCCATAACCACTGCAATTTGCTGGGAAAATCATATAACATATAGAAGCACCTCCATGACTGTGGTTTAGTGTTTTTCTGGTGTGTTGCTTTTGATTTTTTAAACTACTCGCATTACTCCAGCGTAAGGCTGAGGATGGAGAAGAGGAAGGGTAAGAGAATTCAACAGAAAAATGTGAGTTAGACAAGAAGCAAGTAATATACTAAGGTATAAAATAGCAGAGAAAATACTGTAAGTAGTTCTTTTTTCTACAAAGGAAATTCAAATGGCAATATTATTTTCTTCTATGTACTTTCATGACTTTTATGTCTTTTATGTATGAGAATATTTTGAATGACCATCTAGATTATTATTATCTATTATTTTAGAGCTATTCCACATCACAACTTAAGTTAAAGGCAAGGCTCTCATGCAGTGTTAAGAGACCAGCAGAATGCCTCAATGCAGTTAAGGCAGAGACACAACTGAGCATGGCTCAACTAAGTCACTCCCATGTTCATTCCACCTGACCTCTTCAGCAAGGAACTCACCACAGGAGTATTAACCTGAGCTCTCTAATCCTTCCAACCCCGTAGTCTGAATTTGCCTTTAGAAAAATTCCCTAGATCAGGTCAGTGCCAAAAAGCCAGTCTCACACAATGGTTACTACTCCAAAAACTATTTTCATTCTGCTCTTCACTTTCTGATAAGCAGCCACACAGTGCAAAATGCCCAGTACTTCCATTAACTTCACACTTATTTTTGTCTGCTCATAAACTGCAGCTGCAGGTCCCAAGTTCCCACAGCCCACAGGCCTCAGCTGCTCTCTTCTGATTGACTACTGTAGCTATTTGAGTATGTCCCTGAGCCTGTCCCTCAGAATTTTTCATCAATTCAAATTAAAAATAGCTGCAGGGAGAAAACACTGATGACTGGACTGCTCTCAATAGATTCTGAGGAAGCAACACAATAAGGTACATCAGTGGTGCTCTGCAGAGTGCAGTAGGATATGTTTCACTTTTTTTAATACCGAAGTACTGCTGCAGTGGGCTGAAGAAGACCGGCACAGTGCAGTGATGCTAAAGTATGAAAAACTACCTGAAAAGCTGTGGCAGTAAGACATGTCATTCTACAAAATCTTGTAAGGTCACCCTATGAAGACAAGGGCAGGACCAGGTGATTCCCACAAACACCTGTGACATAGACTTTTCATGATTCTGTACTAAATTCGGAAGAGTGATCTTACAATTGCAAGCTTCACTTTAACTGTCTGCCTTGTTTATCAAATGTGTCATGTAAAACAAGCATTCAGGAAAGTTTAAAATATGCAAAAAAAGAAAGTGCTACAAGTGCTGCTTCTGTATTTTAAAGTGGTAAATAAGGAGCTGAACAATTACGTTTTTTTTCTGCTGTTTGTGTTTTTCAGTTGTGATAGGGTTAAATAAGGTCACTAGACAAGAAAGTGAATAGCTGAAAGACTATGAGCTCATGCGTACATCTTTAATATAACGTAATGAAACTGCAAAAGCTAGGAGTTTTGAATTTGTCAGAGGAGCATCCAGAAGTGATTTGTAAATAAAAGAACTACCAATTTTCCAAGGACCAATCTTACATAAGGAATTTCTCATCAGCTGAGCTGTTACTTGAGTGATTTCAGTGGTTGTAGTCCCAATCTGTCTAAAGCTTTGTTAAATCATTGACAAACTAGTTGCTGTTTGAAACTGAGATGTTCATACCTCAAGTTTCTAGTGGGGAAAGGACAAAGTCATAAAGATTTCTGCAGAGTATCAGAGCAACAGTTTCCAAAAGATTTTCTCATCCTGCTATTCCTCTGTTAGGATCGCACATACTTATTTTTGTTATGTAGCATTGAGAGGAAATACCTTTTAGATAGTTACTGGCATTTCAGATTGACAAAAACTTCTGTAGGGTATTCAGTAGGAGTAGCTTACAGAAAATATAAAACTACCATCATAAACATTTAGTGACAGCATTTAATAGCTAATTCAATCACTGGAACTACAGACTTAACTCATCATTGCATAAATGTAGAGATTTAACTGGTTATAGCATTAAAGTCTGAGAATTATTAAATATGTGCTACACACTATGATACACAATAATGAGAGGTACCTTGTTTATCACAGCTGTAGACATGGGTCCAATTTACACAACAACTACTCAGAAATGACTCAGGAGAACTCAAGAAAGACTAATTAACTTCGCTCAAGAAACAGTGTTGTTGTTCCTATGATGTTGCTCTTTTTGGCCTTGTGCCCCAAGAGTAAACATCCAATTAAAATAGAAAGCCAAGATACTGATATCGAGCTCAAGATTCAACAGTTTATTTTTTATACACATAATAGGATATATATGCCTCACTGTAAGCAACGACTTCATGTCTGCTGCACCACTGAGAAAGCAAGGAAATGTATTGGTTTTGAAAATACATAGCAAATTCTACGTGAAAAAAACCTGAAAGGATGAACTAGTTATCCTACTAGTCAAAAGCCAAGTCAATTTAATTAGAAAGATCATTACTAGCACACAAATAAAGCTTCAAAATTACTTCAGACACACTTAACTCCGTGATTGTGCTGGTTTTGGCTGTGATAGAGTTCATTTTCTTCATAGTATGTATCAGGGTGCTATGTTTTGGATTTGTGCTGAAAACATGAGAAGCAAAAAAGGCCTTGACTCTGTGTAAGCACTCCTCAGCAATAACTTAAATACCCAACCCTGCAATATCAACATTGTCTTCAGCACAAATTCAAATCATAGAATGTTATGGAAATCACAGCCCCATAACAGCTGCTGGGAAAACAATTAATGCTATCCCAGCCAAAACCAGCGAAGTGGCATGTGCATGTCACGTTCATGAAGAAGAAACAGTTTCAAAGCAACGAACATGGTTCAATGAAGTATTCAACACAACAGCTCATGATCTTCGTACCTAACAGTTTTAAACAGTCTTTTTTTAATAAGAAAAAGCTTTTAACCAGGAAATGAGATGTTCCTTGCCTTGAAAAAACAAATGACAAACTAGAAGAAAAAATCCAGCATCCTGCAGCTCCTTAATAAGAGTTGCATTTACTTTGCATCTAAACATAGTTATTATTTAAGGCTAAGATACATGACAGGGATGATTTGTTTAATTTAAAAATGTATTTGCTATGAAAAAAACGTAAGAAGTTATTACAATAAAAATAAATTATATCAAGACGAAGTACAGAAAAGCATATTTGGTACATCTAAAACAAAACAAAAAATCTTGTATCTGACATACAGTGCTATCCCAAAAACAGAGAAAGAAATCTCCTGCAACAAGTCCAGTGTAATCTGAGACACAAGACAAAGAAGTTTTTCCTGGAAGTTGGTTAACAGTCTGGGAAAACACAGTTATAAAAGAAGAGCTCAGTAGCTGCTAATACGCAGCCAATTTTAATCACTGTGACTGTTGCTGCTAAGTTCACTACCGACCTCATGATGAGTGATGCATATGATGGACTACTATGGCTCCTTAAGAATGACAATAGAAAGGAAGTTCTCTAGGAACTTTCTGGGAGCTAAAACCTTTCATTAGCTATCTGAGGATATCCACAGAGTAGCTATTGGATTACCTGAAGTAACTTACCTCACCTTGTTTTCATTTCCTCGCTTGTTGCTAGAATATATACTTTATATTACAACAGCTGTGAGACACAATATTTAATTCAAATTTTACATTAGAAATTGTTGGCTTCTAAGTAGGTTATAGCCTATCCATCTAAAGTAAGTTTTACCACAAGCTTTTACTTAAAAAGCTGAGCTGAAGATACCTGAGCATTTATTCTTTGTCACAGAAAAGATTATTTGCTCCACACATTTGAAAAAAATGGAATTTTAATGGGTTTCTAAACACTATTGATATTAAGAGCAATAATTGATCTTTTCTGCTATACATTTTCCCATTAAGTGGGAAACAGAAAAAAATTAATCTGTAAGTAAGCACCAGAAGTTCTGACCTTTAAACTCAGTCTATATGCTAATCCCTCCTAGTTAGGAATCAGTTCCCCAAATCATCAATATGGAATACTAAGCATAATCCTGCTTTGAGATTCAAAGAAGTAACTCGGCAAACACGAAAGTTTTAAAACTAATTTTTGTTAAAAAACATTTGAAAACTTTGTATTTTAAAGAGTTTCAGCTTGCCGCAGAATTTATCTTTCATATTCCTATACAGTCGCTTTCTTCTATGCTATCAATAAAAACTAACACTGACCTTCCTCCTAGAAGGTTAAACTTCTAGCTTCTGTTTGAAACACTAGAGCGCCTTTTCTCAGAAGAAATGCTACATATACGTGCCGCCAGCAACGAGAAAGAATACACTATTGCTCCGACCCTTCATTAGTCAGAGGATCTTGGCAACAGCAACAGTGCTTATATACGGTGTCTGCATGAAAAACTGTTTTCAAAGGTAACCTTGCCAAGGGCTATGTTCTGTCTTGGCAAAAGGAAGCAAACTTTACTTTTCTACCAATCAGTTCACTCTGCATGAGAAACAGGTGTTATGATAGGAAATGGGACTTGGAGCAGGAACAAAATACATTTCTCTGAAATAAGTTTGGTTTGGAAAAAATCAGAGATAATAAGCCTGCAGGGCTTACATGTTTTTGCAAAATGCAAATCATGAAAACTGGTTAAGGGATTAAGTGCTCTTTTTCAAAAATGACCATGGAGATTATAATCATTAATTAAAATCATGTAAATAATATTCTGAAAGAACTCTACCTTTTTATCTCATAGGTTTCAAACAGCCTAATGGTAAAAGATTTAGTCTCAAAAGAGCTACTCTAATTAAAAATAAAAATTTAGCATAATTAATAAGTGTGACTAGGCTTGCAATCTCACCACCTGCTATGACTTTTTTTAACAGAGAAATAAGATTACATTTTTAAGTATCATTATAGCAGGCATATACAATGGATTATACCCTTACATGTACCCTTACATATTTTCAATCAATTTAATAAGGACTGGTATTAAAACCTTCTTGACTTCTGGACACTCATTACTACTACTCCTCCAAACATGGCATGTGATGGTATTTCTTCTGCTCACTTTGTAAGCCTTCTGTCATTCATCTGTACTGATAGATGATCAAAATACACAAAACAGACAGACTCAGTAAAAACAATTATAAAAAATATTTACCCATATGCCAGATGGATTGTCTCTATATTCTATAATTTCTCTACAGGAATACAATGATGAAATATTACCCTCCCTACTCTAGCTTTTTTTCCAAACTTTGAATTATTCTGGCAAGGAAGAGATAGCTCTTCTGGATCACATACTGAGACTCAGTTACGATATGCTGTCTTTTTCATGAAAACAAGATGGGAATTCCCTTGCTATACCTTGAAATCGAAGATGCTTTCAGGAGTCCTTAACTGTGTTTCCTCTATGTATAAAGATGGATGATTTAATCTTTTTGCAGAAAGTACAATAAAGCAGAAGTTAAGAGCATATTTAATGATCTAAAATAAATTGCACTGACATTTGAAGAAAAAAATGTTTCCTAAAATGAAAGCTTGAAAAGTTTAAATTACGTTAAAAGCTATGTTCCAATTCTTGAAGTGTATTGACAAACTGAGTCTTTTAAAATGTGATTTTTTTTTTTTTTAATTCCCAGAAGAGTAATTGTTATCTTGCCACAATTCACAGGAATAAGAATGGTAACACATGGTTACAAACCCACATAGCACTACAGGCTGGGACAACGTGGCTGGAAAGCTCCCTGGTGGAAAAAAGACCTGGGGGTGCTGGTCAACAGCAGCTGAACATGAGCCAGCTGTGCCCAGGGTGGCCAAGAAGGACAAGGGCAGTGACCGTCCCCCTGTCCTCACACCTTGAGTGCTGTGCTCAGTTCTGGGCCCTTCAATTCAGGAAGGTCATTGAGGGGCTGGCGCGTGTCCAGAGAAGGAAATATAGCTGGGTAAGGGCCTGGAGCACAAGAATGATGAGGAGCAGCTGAGGGAGCTGGGGGTGCTCAGCCTGGAGAAAAGGAGGCTCAGGAGGGACCTCATCATCTCTACAACTGCTTGAGAGCAGGGTGTAGCCAGGTGGGGGTTGGGCTCTGCTCCCAGGTAACAAGTGATAGGAAATGGTCTCAAGTTGCATTTGGCAAGGTTCAGATTGGATATTAGGGAAAATTTCTCCATGGGAAAGGTTGGTCAGGCATTGGAAGAGGATGCACAGGGAAGTCGTGGAGTCACCATTCCCAGAGGTATTTGAAAGACATATGGATGTGGCAACTTGTGGACATGGTTTAGTGGAGGACTTCACAGTATTGGATTAACAGTTTGATTCAATGGTCTTGAAGGTCTTTCCAACCTAAAGGATCCTATGATTCTAACAATATTTAAAAATGTACGTCAAAAAATAAGTATAGACAGCTAATAACCACCTTTGACTACAAATAAAACTATGAACAGCTGAATTTTCCCCCTCATCACTTCACAGTAATTTGTGACTTACACTTTAAAGAAATACGATCTAAATAATGCAAGTGCAAAAGGCTTGTGTTGTTTCTCAGAACTGCTGCCCTGTTCTATAACAAAGTAAACAAGCATGCCAGTTGTTCTTTTTACACAGTACGAAAGATGCAAATAGAACACACTAATGTAAGGTGGTAAAAAAATACTTCCTTTGAGTTTGAACACAAAACGCATCTTACAACTTAGCTAAAAGCCACAGACACAACTTGCACTGCTATGTAGTCTTAAATAAATAACAGTACATGCTACCTCCCTTAATAATTTAAGAGAAAATATAAAAACTTCTAACTTCTTGCAGGATTATTTTCACAGCTTTCTACAAGTTCTGCTCTCTTGCTGCATTTTGATTAATAAGAGAGTACAGAAAGAGACCTGTAACCCAGAAGGACACACATACTGTAATAATGTCCAACAAGCTTTCAAATCCTAAATTCTGAGAATGTCTCTATTTTGAACATCGCAAGGCATCACAAGGGCATTCAAGTCACATTGAAGAAGAGCAGGTAGTATGGAAAAAGCAATGCACCCTCTTATATTTGGTTTTATTTTAGATGTAATTGAAATGCTCTATGAGCTAACCCAGCTGAATTGTTTGCTGTAATTTAAATAAACATGAAATCAGAATCACTGGGCAACACACAATACTCTTAAAATTAGCATTTCCACTTCCATTTGTGCTCAATAACAAAAAACAGATTATTAGATAAAGTGGAATGCACAAAAGACTTAGTATGCTAGCATTACTTTTAAACAATCATATAGGCAGCCCATTTACCAGAAATGGTGAGTAAAATAGAAGAAATATTTCATGGTTTTTTAAGCAATTTACAGTATTGTACTGCCAATCTGTAACTATTCAATAGCAGACGTATCCAGCATAAACAAGTTAAAAGTACCTCTAGAAATTTTAAAGCAAAAATGAATTATATACTCACTGGTGACAGTTTGAATCATCTACAAAGCCTGAGAAATTAAAAACTTGGTAGATGGTTAGGAAAAATATGAGTAAAATGCAGTGGGTATCAGCAACACTTCTAAAGCGATTTTATGAAAAGAAAAATTTCACATAAATGATTCTTCTTCATTCCTAGCTGAAGGTGTCAAGCACACATTTTTTCCATGACACACATAGATTGCCACCACTAAGACTACTATTTTTTTTTTACAGTTCAATCAAGTATCTTTTTTGAACTCCACAATACTTTAAACTATGAGTTTGAACTCTGCAAATGCTATTTATAAATTTATTATTTCAAAACATTGTAAAAAAAAATTAGTTTTCCACTCACTTTTGGAGAAACAACCTTTGCTTTCAAAATAAAAAGAAATCCCCTACAGAACTTTTTACCATATTTTTTTTGTTCACAAATAAGTAAATAATATAATATTTAAAGCCTATAAAGTATGTCACTTTTTGTGACCAAGAAGAATGCTGTCAGTTTAAATTCACCTCCTTCCCCACTAATATTCATTGCACTGATCCAACACTATTAATTTTGCTTGACTTGAATTAAATAAATTTGTCAGAACAATTTTTGGTAGGTGTGCAACTTCATCACAGTTCTTTACCTTCACAGAAGTTTAATCAAAGTTCTCTCCTATTAAGTACTTAATCTATTATAAACCACAAGCTTATTCACTGAAATGAAAAGAAATTTATGGCAAGAATTCAGAAAATTTGAGATCTGAAAGGTGGACTTTAGAAGGCAGTTGTGAGATGGTAAACTCATGGAAGATCTCTAAATATGACCAGTGTTTTTCAGTAAGAAACTCCTATAAACACAAATTATTAATTTGTCTGGATAATTATTCAACTGTAAGAATTTACACAGCAAGCACTGCAAGGCAATTATGGTTTTGCTCAAAGCAATAAAGTCCAGCAACATTTCCTACGCAACTGAAAAATACTTGAGGCATGTAACAATATAAATGTGTCTGTATGACTTCTGTGCCTCAGCCACTTACTCAGTAATGCTCTGGAGAGTACACATAGTATACATTTTGTAAATGTGTACGTATTTCATGAAGAAGTATTACTGTTTCTTGTAAGAAGAGTTCCTAGATGCTCAAATTCCTCCCCTTGATTAGCCCAGAGTTCAAAAGTTATGCATAGTAATGATTCAAGTTTCTTTAGTATCTTTTCTATGATCTAGGGAGTTCTGCAGAAAGACTGACACTCTCCACAAAGAATTTTATGACTGCAGAACCAACGAACACAATACTGAGTCATATTTGAAATGCACAGTAAAAGAACTATATTCATTACCTGAGTGTTTTCCTCAATTATCTCTTACACTGCTAGGTTATTAAGCTCAGGGGAAAACAAAAGCAGGGAAGAAAATGTTCGAGAAGAATTCTAGAAATAAAAGTCAGATGAGTTCTCCCAACCTTAGACAATCACTTCTCTTTCATATGCTTCTGCACTCATACAGCAGAATTTTGTTAGAACACGGGTTCTTCAAATTTATTCTGAGGTAGATTGGAAGTCTGCAAATTCAGGGCTATTCAGCATACAAATGTACTGCAGATTACTTTTTTTAAATTATGAATTTTATTTTTACTACAGAATTCAAACCACTATAATAACAACTCCATAAACTTCTGTATTAGATTCTAGCAGCAAATGCAGACAGTACAGTTAGATGCAGTATTGTTCCTAGTTAATTCTTCTGATTTACAAACTGACTTTTGAACTACATAAAGTTAATTTTCTCTTGAACTGCAGGTGCATCCAGCAGAAGGTGGAGAAATAATTACTGAATTTGAAAATAAATTAATTTTTAACTTGCCCTACAAAAAGGGCCATGGAAAATGAAAACCCATACAGTATCTGGACAAATTGAAAGGAAACAGATTTTATATAAACATTAGAAAGTACATTGTTCTGTGTGATCTAGAGAAGATGGACAATTTCCTTCTTTTTTTCTTTCAGGAACATATTCCTAGCATCTGAAAAGGATATAGGTAAACACCCACACTGACAACTTCTCAGCTCAGCCTCAGAGAGCACACCAGATTATTTCTGGGTTACTGTCTGGAGAAATGGGATAATAAAGATCCCACACAGTACCCTGAACAGCAGTCTGACTAACCTGTAAGTTTTGAAATTACATTTATCAGATAGAAACTAGAAATGGAGCTAAGAAATGCCACTGGTAAACCTGAAATTAACTGAGTCTGTTCACAGCTCAATTAAAAATGGGAGCATATCCTACCAATTATTTGGAATGTCCAAACATTCCGTTTTCCATGGAAATTCTTCATTTTAGTCTAAACCTAAAAAATTACTTCTACAGCATCAAACAAATACAGTTCAGGTGAGGCTTGAAGTTGTCCCTTGTAAAACAAGTTCATCAGATGATTAGAACATTCAGATTTGATTGTGTTCATGTGTAAGGCTTGAAAAGTGAGAAGAGAACTAAGTCAAATTTGAGAAAGCTGAGTGGTTTCTGTAAGTTTGGGATATCTACATCTATCAACCTGAAACCTCTTTACTTTAGCTCCATTCTAAGCCACAGCTCTTCAGCATTCCATTTCTGGAAAAGGCCTCTGAAATGTAACTACAGGTACTCTATCTTACAGATTGGATTCTGGACATTCTCTAATCAGAAATGGGAAAGAGGATTCTATGCTTAAAATTCCAGATCAGAAATTTTTGTACTATTTTATAATATTTTATGTATAGGATCTGCTGATGACAACATCTCAACTGAATTCTTCATTCCCTTCACTCCCTTGAAAAAAGCCATGACAGTAAGACAAAGATGAAAGAACTCCACAATTAATCCAACATTGTGACTGAAAAAGCAGATCATCTAGTTCAGCTTTCAGAAAGGAAAGTTTCCTAAAGTTTACATCACTTATGTGTTAATTCATATGTTTAAATTTGCTCTATATGCAAATATGCTACGAAAAAAACCGTATGCTTTAGTAATCCACTGTTTAAAACAGCATTAGGTTGCAAAGAAATTGGAAAATACTAATTTCACAAACAAAATTCATTATTGAGAGGCTTAGGATAAGCACATATGAATAGATTAAGGCAGAAATTCATATATGATATTAAGGGCTTCTTAACTTATAAGTATTCAGCTTTCAGCTTATTAGTAACATTTCCATTTTTATATTAACAAACATATTTGATCCAACTATAGAAAAAGCAATCAGAACTCATAGTAAAAAAAAAAAAGGACACTAGAAGTTGCTATCCACTTACTCTTCATTTTGACTTTGCTTAATTCTGCAGGCTTTCAGGATACTCCTTGAGAAAAGGCAGTGAGATTATTGTTCTGTATCACATTTGAAGATGCCAAAAAAATCTCTAAATCCATTATTTACAAGTAAGCAACATGTTAGTTTTCATTACCCAGAACTTCTAGTGAGTGAACACAGCCCAAATGAACCATCAAATTGGTATAACTGAATCTCATACATCTATCAGAAAATGGGAAACAGAACAGAACACTGCACACCTTATTTAGTATTTGAATGTGTGTAATGTGGCTACTGTTAGGATTCCTGGATGCATCTTCATGTCCTATGGGGAACAAGTAGCATTTAATTAATTTGCTGGCAAAATAAATGTTTATACAACTGACATGATTTGTACCTTATTGTTTGATTTATAGCCTATTGCCTTCTCCCCAAAGATTATCCTCTGGATCTGAAAATGAAGTTCAAAATATTTTAAATTTTTTACATTCCTTCTCACATCACAGTCCCTGATTTGCATTCAGTGCTCTGTTAGGCAATGAGAAGCTACGGGCTTGTGATTACAAGGCAGCTTATTGATGGCTCAACAGCATTATCACACAGTCTGCTGTGCTCTCCCCTCACTCCCAAAATCACATGCACAACTAACAGGCAGAGGCACAAAGAAGCTGATACTGATAACACAAAAATCACAGATTTAATTGTCTTGCATTTTAAAATGAAGCACAACAACTTCCACAATTAAGAAAGGCAGAATCAGGACTCACGCAACAGGTTTAATTACACATTACTAATTACACATTAATTACTGACTCAATTCTTCAAAAGGTGCTGCGAACTAGAGGGTCAAAATTAGGAGAGAACACAGAAACTGGACATGTCAAAGACTGACATGTTTTTTTCTTTAAAAATGAAAATAAAAAACTGAAACCTTGGATAACACTTTAATAATTCTAAAATTATTCTAATCAAATTGTTTATTAGAACAGTGCTTTTTCTCATAGTGCCTGTACAGTCAGGTGACAATTTACACACTAGTATTATCTTTCCAGCTTTGACAACAACAGCAACCTCAAACAATCACTAATCTGAAGTCTTTCCATTTTCAACAGAGCCATTCGAGCAGCAAAAACTGTTTGAAATTCAGTAACATTTCTTACTGTTCCAGAACAACCCATTCTGCACTAGAAAGAACTGGGGAATTTATACATATGAACAATTATGTGCAAACAGTGATTTTCAGAATACAGAAAAAAGCAAGCCCAAAAGGGTTAATAGACTGAAACCTAATTAAAGAATAGCTTAGTTTTCAGCTGTCTGAAGTGAAAAACAGAAGTCATGATGTCCTTCATTATTGATTTAATCTTACAGGATTTTTATAATAATTTCAATTACTTGTTTTAAGCAATTAACACACACCAACGAAAATAAAAACTGAGAATTGGAGCTAATGTAGTAGTATTCTAATGCTCTCCACAACGAAATCATCTTATTATTAAATTTCTTTCTCAGAATATTTTATCATCTAAACTAAATACATATATTTGAGCATTAAAAATTCTGAAGTCTTTACTTATTCAGAGATTTGACTAAAAAGTATTTAAAAGTTTGTTTAAATCTATGCTAACATGTTGGACTCACTCTTAAAACAAACATAGTTCCTAACTCTATTTTGAAATTCTTTTTAAAGAGAATTGTTCATAGAAAGGAAAAAAAGTCTACCTGCAGATACTTCAAAACTGCACAGATTCAATTCAGCCTTCATTATAAGTATTTTTAAAATACATTATATGCTGCCCAATAAACAGCCTTAGCAAAGATACACTGAGCTTACTTAAAAGTTATGTATTCTTATTATATGAAGACTCGAAATATCCTAAAAAAAACATACTTTATTGCAGTGACACAAAATCAATGGCCCTAAATTTGAGCCAGAGTTACAAATATTTAAGATGCATTGTTATTACAGAATATCTCACTTTAATCACTCATGCCTATTAGCTAATGTTTCACTCAAAGCTATGTTTGACTTTTCCATGAAGAATCTGCATTGAATAGTAAACACAACAATTTCCATAAACTAATGCCAAATGTGAAGGCCAGCTAATGGATTTTCTGATCATTCCCACTGTAACAAATACTAAATGAAAAATCTAACAGAAGAGCCAGGACTTCATGTCGTAATTACAAATTTAATAATTTTTGCCTATCCCACTTCTTAGAAAGTGTACAATGGCTTATCCATTTATTGTGTCCTTTAAATATTTAGTGACATTTCAACTTTTAAAATCTGCTTACTTTTAAGGTACCTTTCACTTGTTAGTGAAAAACAAATGAGTTATTTCATTGCATTAAGTTTCAAATTATTTATCTGATTTTAAAATTATCATAAATTAAGTATGAAAATTAATGAAAATTAAATATAAATCATCATTTCTCATAACTGAATTTCACCGTTATTGAAGGACACACATCACTAAATGTTTGACTGATGCAAACTAGGTAAGAAAATAATTTTATGGTTGTAATATGAAATAAAGCTGCTGGATTCAGAACTCCACAATTTTTAACATATGCTTAAGATGGAAATATTTTTATATTATTCTTTATATATACACTTATTTTGTAAAAGATAAGAAATTTTAAGGAGGCCAGTACACAACTGTAACAGGACTACAGACTACAGATTTGCTGTGATTTTGACTGAGTTCACTAAGTCTGAAAGCACTGGTAAATTGCTGAACACTGCTCATACAGGTATAGCCATTCACAAGAAGAAAAAAGGCTGTGGGCAGAGTACAAGGAGCTTAAAAACAGAACAGGAGATACTAGCTAGGAAATGGCTGCAATTGCAAAAATGCAATTAAGAAATATAGCCACTAATTGAAAAAACTTGGGTGAAACACTGAAGAAAGCATAAGGAGGAACACCGAGCATTGTGGATTCACAAAAATATCATCCTACATTGATCTACGGTTTGTTAGGGGGTGAACACAGGCAAGCAGAATGTTTAAGTTCATCATTTTTCAACAAAATATTGAATTAAGTACTTGACTTTAAGTTACTGCATTTACACTGAGGCTTGCTTGTTTTGCTGATCAGGAAATATTTTACTGAACTGAGTTTAAACCCCTTGAACATGACAGTGCATTACAGGAAACCAGAGAATCTCATTACTGGAATTTTGAAACTTGATCATAAATACACAAATAAGGTTATTGTCTTTTATACCTCATTTCCAGTATGGAGTAAAAAAACAAATTTAAGAGCTCATGTCTAGTGCAGAAAAATTGATGTAACTGTAACTCCTGTAAATTAAAAATCCATAATCATCTTCATCATTAAACTTAGTAAAAAATGTAGAAGAGAAAAAATTATATTTTGGGTGCACTTCATTTTCAGTACTAGCTCAGTACTAGAAAATGCAGTGCTTTAACTCCACCTAACTTCTAGAATACGAAAGCTGTCATTGGGAACCTAAACCATACCTATTAGTCCATTATGCTTTACCTCTACAAAGCATTCTCTATAAAGCATTAACTACATAAAATACTAATTTAGTGCATTCTCTCATTCCATACTTTAATTCTTTCATCTAGTTCTGTTCATTCTATTGGTCTTGAACCACCTAACTCCTTAGCTGATACAGGGTGCTTTGCCTGAACTATAATCTTAAAGCAAATACATATGACACCTAGAACTCTAAACTTAAAGTAGTCTCAAGTATAATATTACTTGCTCCTCTAAAATGTGGGAACATTCAAAGAAGGAGAGGCAAAAGCCCTGATGAATCATTTAGTGATATGGTACAGCGTGGTCTGACGTGACAAAAGATGTTTACTTATCCTCTACTCCTCTAGAAGAGCCTCTGTTTCTGGTTTTGTATGTGAAAGTTTATTATTTTGTTTCTTCTTCATTAATATCAAAGTTCCTTATCTATATCAACTCAGCTCAATGTGAGAAAAGTACTTAGAGGAACTGAGGACGTGTACAGATTCAAGTCTTTGTTTGACAGTATGTAGGTTTGTATTTAATACTGTGGGTTCTGTGGGTACTCACTAAGTCCTTTCTACCTTGTATTATTTTCTTTCGGTTGTCCTAGACTTTATAAGTGCACTTTTAGTGCACTGACATACCATTCTGGATACTTTAATCCTGCCAGGGTGTCATATAGATTCTCTTTGCAATGGGACATACATGTGACAACAGGTAACTAAAGGAAAAACACCAAAAACCCAATACCAAAGACTCTATTCTCCACACTTCACAGCACAGGGCTCAGCGAAACTTGCCTTTGAACTCCTCATGATTACTTTGCCCTCGAAGGGAGCATTTGAAAACAGTGTATCACTCCGCTGTACCCAAAAGACACTGAACTTATTTGCATGGAAGGTACTGTGCAACTCAGGTACAATGATATTATGTAGGGAATTACAGACTTTGTTTATACACACAGAAATTCACTTACGGTCTTGCACACATGCGTGCAATCCATTCAAGTATCTAAGAAAATTTTCTTAGAATGGGCAAACAATTCTGGTCATTAATAACCATGGGATTTTCTGTTTTCACACCCTGCCAAACCTTTACATGCTTCCTGACAACAGAGCAAAGGAATGGCTTGTTACAAAGCCTAAACGCCTTTAAGAAGAGGCATAATTTGCTCCCTACGCTCATATGCTATATATTATCTCCCTTAAGCAGATCATCTACTGAAAACAATTGTGAGGCAATGTAAGGGTTTATGTTTTGTTAGCAGAACCATAAGATCTTTATGTGGTAAACATCAACGCACTCAGTGGGCAAGGAATTATTGCATGGTGTCTCCTCTCCCAAAATACCTTTAGAGTTTAAGTAAAATAGCACACACAAATCTAGATTGTGTTAAAACTGTATTAACAAAACAACTGAAAGTGTCTTTTCTGTCCTAAAATATTTTTCTATAACACCATCTTGGCTATATAACTGGCTTGGTATGAACATATACTGCAGAAAAGATTTAGGAGGTGCAAACGTTCAGGCACTAATTTCTATCATTCTCAAAGGAAAGTATATTTCCTACTCTCATCTATTCCATGTAAGTGTGGCACACTAAAGAATATAAAATTCTAAATCTTTCTGCATGTATCAATTATGCTGTACATAACTCCCTGAGCAGTATTTAAAAGGCAAAAAAATGAAAACAATATTCCACTTGCTGACAACAGAAAATCTAGCCAATACAGCTTTAGAAAGATCACCATTTTTAAAACCATAAATATTCCTTTCCCACAGACGCAGCTCATTCAAGAAAGTGTTCCAGCTACACAGATCTATTATATTGGTTCATATCTTAGGGGAGAAAAAACCAAACAATAAAACAAAAAAAGCCCAAATGCTCTTATTCATTGAACTGTTAGTATGGAATGGAGAAAAACATAAACAACAATAACAGACTAACTAGCCAAAACCATTCAAGCTAAATTCTCACGTTTCTGTCTCTAGAGAAGATGAATGCCTGTGAAGGGGTTAAAAAAAAACTTTAAAGGACTTCTCACTACATGAATAAGAGTCAAGCTCTCAAAAATAAGACAGTATTACCCTTCATGCTCACTTTCTGTAAAATAGTTACGCACTCCTGAAAGTTGTTGACCTTGGAGACTGAAGATTTTGTCCAGCTATGGAGAAAAATAGAAGAGTCTTCAAAGGAAGAAATACAAAGTTCTCTGATACCATTATACATTTCAAACAAGCTCCCACACAAATTCTATGATCCATACAAATAAGCAGAGATACCTGAGAACATAAAATAAGAGTCCAGCACTAAACAAAGTATCTCATACACACAGACATTTATACAAAATTTCAATAAATCTACCTCAGGAAATTCAACACTTCATGTAGCAGACAAAGGTACTGGCTCCCAGTATTCTTCCTGAAACTGGAAGACTCTTTCCTCTTGCAAAGAAATGGAATAAAGTACGCTTGCTTAAATCCTCTGATAATTGTTTAATGTTCTTTATGAAGCAGAAGAAAACCAGCAATTCTGTGTAGGTCTTTTCTACAAGAGAAATAGGAATAGGAGCTCCTGGAAATACTTAGACACGAAAAGAAAACATACAGAAACTGGAGACGGGAACAGGTAATGTGCGAGGAATACAGAAACACTGTTCAATCATCCAGGGATGAGGTTAGGAAAGTCAAAGCCAAAACTGAGTTGAGTCCAGCTGAGGATATCAAAGAGAGTGGAAAGGATTTCTGTAAGTACACAGAGAACAAAAGAAAGGGTAGAAAAGATCTGGGCCTTCTGCTGAATGAAGCAGGAGATGCAGAACATGAAAAAGGCTAAGGTACTGAATGCCTTCTTCTCAGTTCTCATGAGCACACCTTGATGAATCCCAGCTCTGAGAGACCAGGGGAAAAGTCTGGAGCAGAGAAGATGTACCTGTATTGGAAGCTACCTAAGAACA
Organism: Ifrita kowaldi; assembly: GCA_013398055.1. NCBI lineage: Eukaryota > Metazoa > Chordata > Aves > Passeriformes > Cinclosomatidae > Ifrita > Ifrita kowaldi. Next base: position 327,107 of record VZRS01013131.1, on the reverse strand, counting down.
CTTAAATAAACTAAACACAAACAAATACAGGGGTGTTGACAGGATGCACTCGAGTGCTCAGGGAACTGGCAAACGGCACTGCAAAGCCACTTTCAGTAACTTCTGAATGATCATAGCAACTGCAAGAAGTGCCTGAGAACTAAGGAAAAGCAAATGTCAGTCTTCTAGAAAGACAGGAAAGATGATCCAGGGAACTGCAGGCTGGTCAGCCTGACCTTGATCCATGGGAAGGCAAAGCATCAGCTAATTCTGGAAACCATCAGCAGGCATAGGAAGGACAAAAAGATCATCAAGAATAGTTATATAGATTCATGAGGGGCAAATCATGCTTGACCAACTCTATGACTGTCTATGATGAAATTACTGTCTTGATAGATGAGGAGAAAGCAGTGGATATTGTCTCCCCTTGACTTCTCCAAGGCTTTCAACACTGCTTTCTTTAAGATCCTTATCAAGAGGCTGGTGAAGCACAGGCTGGATAAGCAGAGAATGAAATGGACTGAAAAGTGATTGAAGTTTTCACTCCACGTCCAGGGAGTGACGGTAACTGGCACAAAGTCCCCTCGCAGTTGTACCCCATGGGCCAACACTGGGTCCTGTTTCACATCTTCACTAAATGCTCTGGATGATGGCATCCCAGAGAGAAGAGATCAGCACCACCCTCTCCACTTCCCTTCCTCAGGAAGCTGCAGAGAGCAGTAAGGCCTTAGCCTCCTCTTCTCCTGGACAAACCCAGACTCCCCAGCAGCTCCTCACAGGGCAGCCCTTCCAGCCCTTCCACCAGCTCAGCTGCCCTCTTCCAGATGTATCCCAGTGCCTTCACATCCTCCTAAAGTGTGTGGCTCAGAACTGCTCTCAGTGCTCCAGGTGAGGCCTCAGCAACACCAAGTACAGTGGGATAATTCCCTCTGTTGAGTGGCTGAAGAAAATCAAGAGGCAAAGATGCACCTCAGTCTCAATTTTCTTCACCAACCATTCTAAATTTATCCAACAAGCTTCGCTTTTCTCATTTGCTGCTTTTCACAGTATTAGACACAGAAAGAAGACACAATAAGAAATTATATATCAGAAACTGCAATTATAAACAAACATCCTTTTCTGCTCTGCATCCACGTTTCACTATAGCTGACTTCAAGTAATGACAGAGTCAGACTCAGATTATGGAGCGAAGAGCAATAAGGGGATTGTTTTGCCAAACATGGCATCTGTTTAGAATCCTTCTGCGCTGAAAACGTATTTAAAGCCACAGATGGAGTTCCAGCTGATCATCCTGCAATGTCCAGATTAGAGGTCTTCCAAAGAGTCCTTTCAATTCATGTAGGCTTCAGTGAAATCCAGCAGGACTTAGTGTTTTGTAGTACATTGAAATAGTAAAAATAGAAATAAATATGCCTTAGCAAAATCTGCTGTTTCTCTCAACCATTTTTTGTGGTAACATGTAGCAGAAAATTTCCAGGAAGTTTTGCTGATACACAGCTCAAAAATGCCGGACATTTGCAGTCAAAACAGCTTTGTTAGTGCTTTATTATAAAATCAGAAGCACTGGAAAATAAATGGAGAATTGAAAGGGTTAAAATCCCACTGATTTTAGTTTGTCACCTTATCATAACTTGCTCTGAAGCAAAAAAAAAAAGAAAAGTCTTCTGGTGGTTGACATCTCACTCATAAAATTTCAAGTGCAATAGAAGTCCAAAAAGCACAGCTGAAAGTCGTAAGTTCCATAGCACCATTTTATTCCAATGCACTTTTAAAATTTAATGAGATATTGATCTCTTATATCACTTGTTAAAAGAAGCAACAGGGAGACACTTCACTACACAGCTGATAATGATTCAAGAAACAGGCTTCAGAATATGAAGTCATACATGCAGAAAAAACACTTCCCAATTATATATTATTTAAGGGACAAAACGTACCAAGATTATTTACACAAAATGCATAATCAAACAATGCCAGAGCAATGCTATCACAATAATAACTGCTGCATCCATGTTTAATTAATAAGATTTAAAAGAAAAAATTTCCTATCTGATAACCAATAAGATGGGATCAATTAATCTGAAGAGTTTTTCCGGATTAATTACATCTCATCTTTATTATAAAACTAAAAGCTATTTTGAAAGAATACACTGACTGATAAAATGAAATATGAAGGCAGGACTTATTTTTCCGTTTCATGACATCTATCACATGTGATGTTTGCTGTGTGACAAAAATCTTAACTGTGAACCACATTTGCAACCAGTTAGAATTCACTTAAGCAGTGATCCCCTAGAATCCATGTGAAATGTATCAGCTTCCGGTGGAATGCCACAGAGATATTGCCATCTGGTGCTGGAAAAACCATGAGCTGAAAGAATTTTAAGAGCTGGTAGCAAAACCTACCATGTATTACAAGACTGCCTGTCAACCACAGACATGCAAGCCTTTTGTTTTCCAGTGTATGCAACCTGAGGCACAACCCAGTTTCTGAATAAAAACAGACTGGGATATCATCACATTGATAAATTTCGGAATAACTATGGCTTTGTCAAACAGTAAAAAGAAAAATTTAATCAGAGTATTTGATTTCCTTTGGTGAAGGAAATTACCTATTCCAACTGGTGCTTTTAGTCACCTGTTTTAGTCTGCCAGAAGAAACACTGCGTTCATTGAGTTGCTACTCCTTCATTTAATGATTCTTCCCAGTTTTGACCAATATTTCTTTTGAGTAGTCCATTTTTTACTAGTAGAGAAGACAGTACCTTCTGTCTTGTGTTGTAGTTTAGCACATACTCAAAAAGATGACTAGAATAGTATCTTTTGTAACAATTTAGTCAACCTGCAGAATTTCAGACTCTACCATTCTTCTTGTTTGTCAAGATTGCTCAAGCATAGAGAGTGGCTTCAGTTGAAAAAGTCAGAATAACCAAAAAAGTAGCAATTTTTTTCAAAACTAGCAATAATGCCACCTCACAGTGAGAAACTGGCATTCAGACCTGAAACTGCAGAAGTTAAATGGGTTTCCAACCAACACACAACCTTCATTCATTCTTGCAGCAAGACACCAAAGAATGGTCTCAGTTGTGGTACTGGCAATGTAAACAAGCATTACACAAAGCTTGGGCCATGACTGTTCATTACTCACTCAAATTAGGTACCGCAACTCTTTTAGAAATCCGTTAAGGAAAACTAAGATTCCAAAACTGGTTTTACCACACAACAGCTTTTCCAAGTGGTCAAAGTCACCAAGTAGCCTTCATCAAATTTGTTGAGAAATTTTAAGACAGCGTTATATCTGTGAAATGATCCACAGTTCTCAAAAGCAGTGAAATGTCGACCATGCTTGTTTAAGTAGTTTGATTAGAGCAAGAGAATGAAAAAATCAGGCATCAAAGCACATGGATGATCATTTTTTCATGTAACTTAGTCGAAGTCACAAACAAATGGACCAATACAGAGTAATAAATATCCTAAAATACCAGTCAGTATTCCGTAGATATGAGTTTCATTTGTGCTAGCCACTAAAAATCAATGTTTGTAACCATATTTCACTACTCCTTTTTCCAAATGTCTCAGCTCAGATTTGCTGGAAGAGTTTGGTCAAATTCACAAGCACACTAATGCAACCTCAACAGAAAACCTGATCTTGCCACATACTCAACTGCAACTGACCAAGTTAGCACCACTGGGACAGCTATCAATGGTTAGAAGATCTGCAACATCAAGATACTCAGATGAGTTTTTCCAAAGAGTAAGAAATAGAAAATCTACAGTGATACAAGTGATTGAGTAGAACAATAAAAATAGATTAAACAAAGAGAAGAGAGCTGTACTATTTTTTAATTGTAGATGTTACAGAATGTTCTTTGAAGAACAGTGCCGTTGAGAAGGATAAACAGAACATCAGACAAGGGAAGAATTCTTAGTGTGAAAAATTGCATGTGTCAAAGTGCAGTAAGAAGCTGGAAAAGTATACAAACAAAAACCTGATGTCAGCATGTGAATGTTGATCAAACTAGGGAAGCTTATTTAAATTACTACTCAAGAAAATCTCTTAATCTCAAAACACTAACCAGTCATGAAATATCCAAAGACCAGAAACTTCTCAGCTTAACAGTAAAGAACTTTATAGGCCATCTTCACGCACGTAATTTAGAGAACGGAAGCAGAAAACACTGCTGTGTTGTGAGGCAAGAGAGAAAAGAAGTATGAGCAGCAGCAGGACAAGCATCAGAAAAGCCATCATGACACGAGATGCATAAGGTCAATTAAAAATGCAGAAAGCATGACAGGAAAGCTCATCGCCTGCAGCTAATACAATGGCAGCATGAGCCAAAGCCATAGCTTTGGGAAGGTACAGACACCACACAATTTCCCAAGTGAGCGTAAAAATATTTGGTGCAATGCACTATGTACTGACAAAGAAATCTCTCTCTCTCTCTCGTTTCCAAAGAAACTGTGAATATGGGCAGGCACCTCATGGCGTTATATATATATATATACCTACCTATGTTTGTTTTGGGTTTAGTTTTGTTTTTATGGTTTGGGTTTGTTTGGTTTTTTTGTTTTGTTTTTTTTTTTTTTGGTGGTGTACATATTCCTAGAAAGACATCATTCAGGGCAAACATCACATAAAAATGATGAACCATATGACAGCTCTGCGAAACACTTCTAGCTGTGCTTAAGCCATTTACAACTTGCACTGATGGGTCTGATTTTGACCTCCACCAGTGTTGATCTCCACTGTGGGAGAAACACATGAACAGCAGAATAACTTGCCAAGACATATGAAATCCAATTATAAAAACCATGAAGAAAAGACAGAGTAAACTACAAAACCTACTTAATCTAGACCAAGTGCACTAATACTGGAGTAAAAAAATCTGGAAGAGGGATTAATGCAAGGCAATTATCACGCCCTTATAATGCCTTCCGGAGGCAGCAGGTTAATATGCTTAACCTGGTAATGTCTGTAAATAACCTGTTTTGTTCCCATCCTTTTTCTCCTTATGCCTGTGCCTCAAAGGATTTACAACCTAATTATGCAGCTGGGCCTACAGGTCTCTTCTCTCATCTCCTCCTTTCCTATCATCTTCTATCGTTAATGTATTGATGGCAGTGAAGAGAAGAGAAAATTCAGCTTAAGAGTTGATACGCTGAAAATTCTCTATTTTCAAACATGGAATTTTGAAAACAGATTTTAGCAAACCCTACCTAATCATAAAGGAAGGAAAGCTAAACCATAACTTCTTCCATGGGAATCATAAAGACAGCAGCAAAGATTCAGATATAAAATAGGATACAGTATTAGGTGTAGCAGTACCGCCAGCACCTCTCCAACTAGAACACCAGGATACTAGCACTGGACAGTGTCACTTTGGCTGGCTTTCCTGAAAAACCTCAGAACAGATTCATCAGATTCATTCAGTACTAACTGAAATCATGTATAATTTCTGGTTTGTCACATGGATGCCAAGCCAGGCTGTCACCAGGGCCAGCTTGCCTTCCCTTACTCCTTCAAAAGAGGTCAGAGAAGAACAGATTTCATTAATCTGAGCTCCCCCTGCTGCTGCCTGTCTGCACAAAGCCTGTCTGCAGGGTTGCCTGCAGTTCTGGCATCATTCAGGTCAGCACAGCTGGTCTGCAGCTGGCAGATCCAGAAAGCAGATCAGACCAGAGCACATGCAATTGGCAGCACTGCCCTATCTTTGCTTATCATTTGAAAAAACAATAAAAAGCTCAGGTTTCTCTGGGCAAAAGCGAAGTAATTGCTGGCAGTTCCTCTAGGTCTTTACAGGTTTTGGTGGTAGCTGTGAGGGACTGAAATGTTGAAACACACAACTAATGTGCACAGGTTTCATGCCAAACATATCTAATTATGCATCTAGCAGGTGTCCATTTTTTGTGCACAGACTTTTCCCCTGCAAATACTTTCTCACAGATAAAAATGCGTGTATGGGCGATTCTTTTGCAGCATTAACTTTTCATCCTTAATTGTACGAGTTAATCTGAGCCAAAAAAGTCAGCAATTCAGCACTGTGAGCACAGACGGAAGTTCAGAATGCCTCTAGACAGACTCTTCTCCTTTGGCACATCCCCTTTCCCTGTCTGAATATAAAATAAGATGAATGTTATTTTACTAAAAATTTCTTGGAAAGGTAAAGGGGTGTTATTCTAAACTAAGAAAGGTAAAATGACGCTGCCTAAGAAGCAATGAGAGGGAAGAAACAATGTGCTCCAAATCCTTTAAGTATCTGTATCTACGAAATGTCCCAAAAGGCCTTGGAAACCCACTTACAATCCCTAAATGCTGTACTATGAGACTCTTTTCCAAGTATTTTCCAGCTTGTAGTCAAAACCAGCCTTAACAAAGTTGTAATTAGTTGTACTTAGAAAACTTGTTATTTTATTTTTATGTTGCTGGGTACCTTCTCAGGAAGATTTTTATAGAAGAAACACTGATCTGGCCTAGAATCAAATTGTGTTGTGGCTGTATGGTCCTTATACAGCAGATTTAACATCACCATCTTATGGTAAGATAATAGAAAGAATATCTAGAATTTTAATAATCACAAATATTTCTATTTATTTTTGTATTTCTTGACAATTGCATCTTTCTTATAAACTGTATGACTACTCCATGGGCAAAGTTAGAAGGTACACAGTAATTGCAACTACTCTGCAGTCAATGCTTCCTTCCCTCTCTTTTCTGGGAATTTTCCCTTCCACTTTATTAGAGCAGCAGGAGAATCTTAAGAGGTTTTTAATGAGCTAAATCTGCATTCATTCCCAGAATTATAAGCAAGTTGTGTTTTAAACATCCAAATACGCCATTATCTTTTTGCAAGTCTACTCAAAGATAATCAAGAGACAATCTTGATCCACAAAATACTGGGCAAGTATTTTTCAAAATGTCTGTTTGTTACAATCTGTTCATTCCTTTTGCCTCTACCTTTAAGAGATAATTAACTGCCTGTTAAGTGCAGTTACTGCTTTTTTGAAATCTGAAAAAAACAAAACCCAAACCAAAGAAAAGCTATACATCAGTAGTTTCATTTTAGTTTGCCGTGTTTTAAAGAATTAAAAATGAGACAGTATGATGGCTAAATGAAAGGTACGTAGATAGACTACATTAGTACACAGTACTTTGTAGACAAAATGCAATATTAAACAAAAGGTTGATACTTCTTGTTCATTTAAGAAACACTAAGATCCAGGTAAAATATAATTTTTTTCTCATTTGGAGGGTTTCCTAAAATTATTTTGTGTCACATATTTCTGGGCCACTTTTTCTCATACAGCAAACTTTTTGGCTTTGTTATATTGAGAAGCAACAGTAAAACTTTCAACATGTGTTTCCAAGGAAGTTGCTAAATTTCATTAGGTTTCATTAAAGGTCCAGCTCACATTAGCAGATACATCCCAGCAGGAAGACAGGTTCCACTACCGGGAAGCCTGGTGGCTACCAGGGGTGCTGCTGGCCAAAGCCCCGTCCAGCAGCACCCCACCTGCCCTCCAAAGCCCTGAAACACCCACCGGGTGGTGTCACAGCTTGGAGAAGCAGCTGGTGAAGAAAACATACCAACAGCAGCATGGCCTAACTGCATTCATAAAAGTCAGGTGTCTATAATCCTTCGAGCTATGATTCTATTGTGAATACGCACATTTTAAGATGACAATTGGCGTATTGCACTAGCTCCAGTCATTTTAAAATCAGTATTAAGAAATAATAACAATTATCTGCCCAGTAAATATCTGCTATCTGTATAAAAGATAACTCTAAGATAAGATTTCAATGTTTTAATTAAATCAAAATTCATAAATATTGTATCAACATTACTTTAAAAAAATTTTTGGAAAATAATATGAAAAAAATTACTTATGAAGAAAATCTTCTCCTTGCCAATGCCATTTGGCACTGAGATTTACAAAGATAACCCGGTGCAGAACCAAAAAAAATCAGAATTTTTGATGTTATTATAGGGTTGATAAATTAGGACATGAGTGAACTGGGAAAACAGAAGTAACATAATGCAGATCTTACGAGAATTGAGACAAGGAGTGGCCATAAGACTTAGGCCCTGAAGAAGCGCATACGTCTGGATCTTGTAGAAACAACATGCATCTGACTTCCTTTGTCTCCACAGATTAAAATTCAATATGCTTAACTGGGTTTTAATGGGCTCACAAGCAATATAACTTTAATCACTATAAATGTTAGTACAGATATTCCACAACCACTTTCTTGTCATTCTAAAGAAGTTCTATCCTGGAATAAAGCTCTGTGAAGGGCTTAAATTAACATCAGTGATCCTCTTTCTTAAATCAGTTCAGCAATTAAATAGAAAGTTGATTTTTACATACTCCTCACAATAGCAGTTTCATTCAAATCCATTTTTCAAAGATGAAATACTGCAGAAAAAAAGAGATTATAACTCCTTCTTCCACTCTACCAATTTAAGAGTCAATTCAACAAAGTATTTCAGCATACGCTCAAATTAATCACTTGAATATATCCAAATGAGACTGGCAAGATTTTAGCAACCAAATAAAGCACAGGATTATTCATGTACTTTTTTTAAAGCAATTTTCTGACTTGCAGTCACAAGCAAGCAGAAAAAACAAGATTGTTACTTCAGATGAGGGAGCTTAAGCTTCTATCAGGCATGGCAGTATTAGAATCTCTAATTGAATATACGTCCCTATTACGACAATCTCCCAGCCCCCATAAGTTCTTGGCTCATCACCTTTTCATTAAACAAGTGGCCCCCACTGTTCTTACTTCTTCACACTCCCTATAATGATTATCCATGGAGTTACCTAATGAAGTATAAATGTCTCACATGCAGCATCTTCAGACAGTAACAGTAACAAGCAGTACAGGAGTATCTTGCTAAAGATTGTTTGGAAAATGAATTTATAGTAACAGGACCAATTTATTCTCCTGTCACTAAAAGCCCTAAACACAATGAAACTTTGGTATACTTTCTTTCTGTGGTAGACCAAAGGCTCCTCTTTGCAATACATGGGACCGCTATTTTTAGTAGACGCATAGCAGGAGGCAGTTTCTTGTCGTGCTTTTCAAAAAATGATCAGGTTCTCTTTCTGCTCAGACCTGATTCATCACCTTCACTTTTGGGGCTTGGGATAAATCTCTCCTCAGCTTTTGTTTTCATTTTGACTATACAGAGGGCATGAACAGATGACTGCTGTTAGCATGGTAATAATTAGCTAGTCGAGGAGCATACTACCGCGTCATGAGCCCTCCGCCACCCAAAGCAGAACAAGATCACCTAATACTCCATGAGCACTGAAACAATGAAACTTTTCTCTTCTGTACTGCTAGCAAACACCAGTTTGTACATGATCAGCTTACAGATTTCAATGACTAAAGCACTAAGTGATTGCTATGGAATGACAGGTAACTACGGGGCAGCAACTTACTGAGTATCTAGTTTCTTCCTAGATGTTTTAACAATCTCTTTCTAATAATCTGATACTACATTTCGGTATCACAACACATACATCTGCATCAGAGGATGTAACATATTCACAGAAAGGTAACAGTTTAAATGTTGTACAGTTCTCTACGTATAAGTATTCTGTTTTGTTTGGGGGCTTGGTTGTTACTGGTTTTTTTTAAATTATTATGCAACTCCAATTAAATTTAAATAGTAATTACAATTTACTGGAAAACCCAAACCAAGCTCAGGTAAGTGTAGCCCTAAACAATTTCTATATATATTAATTTCCAAATACAGAACAGATGATACATAAAAAGAAAATAAGTACTATAAAAACATTGGGGAAGAAGACATCATACTTGCAATCTCAACACCAACTCCTATTCCAGAGTTCCAAAGACAGCATTAGCTATTTTTAGTACTGTCTGGATGAGTGGAGAATGGTAGATGTTGTCTACTTGGACTTCAGCAAGGCTTTTGACACTGTCTCCCATGATATTCTCATCAGCAGACTCAGGAAGTTCAGGCTGGACAAGTGGACAGTGAGACGGACTGAGAACTGGCTGAACGGGAATTCTCAAGGGGTCATGATCAGTGGCACAGGGTCTCATTGGAGGCCAGTCATTAGTGGTGTCTCGCAGAATTCAGTACCGGGTCCAGTATTGTTTAACTTGGATGAAGGCTTAAAGTGCACACCTCAGCAAGTCTGGTGATGACTCAAAGCGGGGAAGAGTGGCCGATACCCCAGAGAGCTGTGCTGCCCTTCAGAAGGACCTCAACAGGCTGGAAAGATGGCAGAGAGGAAACATCTGAAATTCAACAAATGCAAATGCAGGGACCTGCACCTGGGGAAGAATTACCTCAGGCACCCGGACAGGTACACTGACGTGCTGGAAAGCAGCTCTGAGGAGGACTGGGGAGCGGACAACAGGTTCCCCATGAGTCAGCAGTGTGCTTGGGGCCAAGAAGGGATCCTAGGGTGCTTTAGGAAGAGTACTGCCAGCAGGTCAAGGGAGGGAATCCTGCCCCTCTACTCAGCCCTGGTGAGGCACATTCGGAGTGCTGTGTCAAGTGCTGGGCTCCTCAGGACAGCAGACAAGGTGCTCCTGGAGCAAGTCCAGCAGAGGCTTCAAAGACGATAAAGGGACTGGAGCATCTCATGAGAAAAGGCTGAGGGAGCTGGGCCTGCTCAGCATCAAGGAACGATGACTAAGGGGAGACCTCACCCATGTCTGTCAGTGTCTGCAGGGAAGGGTCAGAGCATAGACCAGGCTCCGCTCCATGGTACCAAGCAATAGAACGAGAGGCAAAGGGCAGACACTGATGCACAGGAAGTTCCACCTGAACATAAGGAAGAACTTTACTGCGTAGGTGACTCAGAACTGGAACACACTGTCCAGAGAGCTTGTGGAGTTTCCCTCACCAGAGATATTCAAAGGCTGTCTGGACATAATACTGAACAACATGCTCTAGTACAGCCCAGCTTGGGCATGGAGGCTGGACTGAATCTAGAGGTTAAATCCTTTCTGCCTTAACCTATTCCTGGATTCTGTAACAAGGGTGGAGGATACATAAGCGATCCTGGCAGCTTTTCCAGGGAACCTTTTTTATCACTAAGTGTCAGTTAGAGGAAGAGTCCGAAAGTATTTCTTTATCTGTAATAATCAATAAATATCCATGACCAGAGAATAAAGAACATTAGAGGTTTTAATAAATTCTGTAAATTATATCTGCAAGCACGACCATCAGTGGTCTTCATAATCCCTTATTTTTTTTAAAGAAACGTGATGTCTATTAAAATTCAGCGTGTAAATTCCAACTTTTCCCAAAACATAAATAAAGTTACTGGTCTATTACTATCAGCCTCTTCCTGTAAAAACAAAGAACTGCTGGTGCTACACCCACCTTACCTGAATAGTCATACCAAATGTTACACACTGAAAATAAGTGTTCCCCAGTATTTCTTGAAGAAATATGTTTAATTTATTTTCTCATCAGTTCTAGTGTTTTTCTAAGGCTTTCAAAGTATTCCAATAAGCATTACATAATTTTTATTTTGGAAAATACATATATCTGTAAATCCTACTATAAGCACTTACACTGCATCAGTTTCATGCTGAACAATTCCTCTTCAAATTTGCTTTCACAAATTACTTAGGTTACTTGACTTTCTTCCCGAATTTGCCTTTTCCCATAAGAAAAACTTAAATTTTAATAAGTTAAACACAAGGCTCAAATGAAAAGATTGCGTAAGACATTGCTTGCATAAAACATGAAATAGAATCATGATTATACCCAGTGAAAATGAAGAATCTCACATTTAAGTTGTTAAAGCCATGGGACAGTACAAGCTATTCAAGGCGGCTCTTTAATAAAACATGAAGGGCTTATGCCATTTTGCCTAGCTCAACTTGTAATCTCTTAGAAGCTCTTTAGGTTAATTACATCTAAATACCATTTTTTTTCCTGAGAAATTACAGAAGCGATACACAATATGTAAAGAAAAGAAGATGGCCTGTTTAATGCCCTGCTAATATCCTAAGGCTTTAACAATAATTACACAGAAGTACTGTGAACCAGAATTTATGAGGCTAATCACTGCCTGAAGCATACATTACAGGATAGTTTCTTTAAATGGCACTGTTGGTTATGTAATACCCACTACAGCCATTGATTCAGCTACATGAAAAAAGAAAAAAAGAAGCTGGTATATGAAGATAGATAAAATAATTTACAGGTATTCTTGCCTGAATTTTGGCAGGCATGTGAGTGTCTCAGGAAGTTGCAGAGGTCTATTTCAGAGCACCACGACACACTTAAAATTAATTTAAAAACAAAACAAAACAAAAAGCTCAAAAATGGGTAGAAACTGATCTGGATTTACTAATAAAAAAAACAAGAAAAGAGTTTTGTACAGTAATATATTAATTAAGTACTTCTACAAATGCTCAGAATGTGCATATAGTAACTATGGAAAAACTGTGAATATTTTTCAGGAATAGCAGTCAAATGAAATTACTCATTCTACACATCTAACCAAGTCTCTATTAACAAACTCTTGAGTTCTGTGGCACAGTACCAACAGTCAGTCTGTGGATATTCCTTCCTCCCAGAAGACACTACTACTACTTTCTGAACTAGCTGCTATTCAGCTTAGCTTATCTTAGTATTGAGAGGTTAGCAGTGATAAAGTCATGCAGCTACTGAAATCCTGATATAACTGGCAAGCAATTCTAAAGCTTGTGATACAAGGATCCTACAAAACAATTCCTGTTTCTCAGGATTTTCAAACAGCAGCATAGTTCATAACAATGAAATAACTGCACTAAATCAATTTGAAATTTAATAACTATCTAACACAGTCATATCATTTATCAGTCATGGTCACTTGATTTATTAAGTATTTGATATGGTCCCCCACAACATCCTTCTCTCTACATGAGACAGAAATTAATTTGATGGGTGGACTTCTAGGTGTATGAGGAATTGGCAGGACTGTCGTATCCCAGGGCAATAGTCAATGGCTTGAGTCCCAGCAGGCATCAGCAACAAGTGGTGTAAAGACGAGAAGGCTCCAGAGAGACCTTACTGTGGCCTTTCAACACTAAAGGGTGCTCACAAGAGAGATGTGGACAAGCTTTTCAGCAGGACTCTTACGATAGAACAAGGGGTAATGGTTTTAAAGTAAGAGAGGGTTTATTCAGAGATAAGGAAGTAGCTTTTTACAGTGGGGGCAGTGAAACACTGGCAGATGTCCCATCCCTGGAAACATTTGAGATCAGATTGGACAGAACTCTGAGCAATCTGATCTGGCTGAAGATGTCTCTGCTCATGACATGGAGATTGGACTAGAAGTCCTTTAAAGGTCTCATCCAACCCAAACCATTCTGTGATCTTCATTTGCATTTGTCTGCAAGGTGAAGGACAGGCTACGGACCAGCTGGGTGGAAAAAAGTTCTGCAAAAAAGGACTTGGTGTCTTGGAGAGCAGCAAAATGCACATGAGTCAGCAGTGTGCTCAGGCAGCAAAGAAGGTCAACAGTATCCCTCCAAGATGTTCTGGGGCTGGAGCACAGGCCCCGCTGAGAGGCAGAGGGGCATTTTCAGTCTGGAGAAACAGTTTGGGGGCACATAAAGCAGTTTCCCTGTACCTGCAAGGTCATCAACAAGAGAAAGTGAGGTTCTCAATAGTGATGCATGCTGGGAGAATGAGGAAAAAAAAGTGTAATTTGAAACAAGAGTTTCAGATTGGATGTCTGCTTCAGACTTTTTCCTCATGAGGACAGCCAAGCAGTGGAACAGAGAGGTTGTACAGAACTCATCCTTGGAGTCTTTGATATTTAACTGTCCTGCTCTGAGCTCACAGCTGATCCTGCTGTGAGCAGGGCAATGGACTAGAGACCCCCTGAGGTCCAGGCTGAATGATCCTATTCTAATGATATTGTTTTTGCAAGACAGTGGTTTCTGGAAAATTTAAAACATGTCATTTACAGTCGGGGCGGGGGGGGGGGGAAACAATCAGAACTCACTTTCCTTTGTAATTCATTCTAAGCCATATTAGTTAAATTGTATTTCACTTCAGATGTAAATGTCTATTTTCAAATGCAAGTTATTTCACTCTTTTTTAAACATTTTAAAATGTTACCAGCTGTTAGCTTGAAATTCTTCTACACTTTTTTTTGCAAGTCAATTGTCTTTGAATTTTTTTGAGTTGTAAGACCATACTCCTTTACTTTAAAAACATTAATATGGGAGCTGTTTGTCACACTATGACATTATCTTTTTAAGGATATACGCAAAGATTAAATAAGTTTTTTTACCCCAGCCCTTTTCAACAAACGCTGTTCTGCCATGCTTAGACAGTGTGAGCTCATTTTACTCTTCATAATCCCTAAACCTGTTTGAGAATCATTACTCTCAAAGGTGTAACTCTTTTCCTGTTGTGCAGGTACATTCTGCATTCTATGTTCCTAAATGTACAATTTCGTATATGGCTATACTGAAATGCATTTTTCCCAGCATGATCTTATTTCACTAAAATAATCTAGATTGCTTGGCATCAACAGTCTATCTTCAGTGTTATTTACTACCTCTCTTCTTCTTGCATCACCCAAAGATTTCAACAGCCGTAATTTTATATACACCTAGAAGATATACATACAAATAACGAGTGACTGCTGCTCTCTCCCCAATNTAATTATCCTTAAAAAATTAATAAACCCATGTAATGGTCCATGTCTTGCAGTATAGCAATCTGTAAGTTATCATGGAAAAGATGTGTTACACCACAGCAGTTTGTTTTTCCTTCCTTGTCTGTTTAATAAACCTCTATATTCTGCAAGTTTAGTGCCTGCTTTGCTTTCTCCTGATTTTTGTCTCACACAAGAGAAATATTAAGTGAAACCGTCTACACTGAATTGGTGTTTCCCCCCGGTTTCCAAATTCAACCCGCTACACCAGCCTAGGTTCAAATTAAGAAACCAAAATGCATGGAAAAAGCAAGAGTAAGATTCTAAAGTGAAAGAAAGATGATATTAACTTCATTCTGAGGGATATAAAAATTGGATTTACAAATATGAGCTAGACTAGTCTTCACATTTATGAATAAATAAATATTTCTTAGCCCCTCTTTTGCTGCTTGAGAAAGAAATGAATGTGACAAGACTACCCAAGAAGAAGAAACTTCCCATGAAATCAAGCGTTATGTCCCTTGCAGCGGAATACTACAGCTACAAATCTCAACTTCTGTTAAGTATCAGAGAGTTCCCGGTGCTACAGCAGCAAATGACGCATTCTGACCTCTTTCTCCAAGTATTTAACAGATTCTTATTCCTTTTCCTTGGAAGCACAGCAAATATAAAAAAATGAACACAGTAAATCTCAAATCTATAAAATACTGTCTTTATAAATAAATGATACTAGACTCTACTCCACTTAGTCTTTTTTCATTATATTAAAAAGAATCCTGCAGAGTTACAAATACTGCAAGTCTGATGTATGGTAGCAGACGCTTAAATATTAAGACAGGTACTCAAATAACGAGATACTGAAATACAGCTTAAATTCAATTTCCAATTTATACAATGAACAGTTTCCCTTCACTTTATCTGTGCTTTGTAGTAAATATTTGAGACCTTCTAATTAGTAGTCCTTAAAAAGATAGTTTCCCCTTCTTATATTGTAAAGGAATAAATGGGGTCATTGAGAGATTAAAAAAACAAGACAGTAACAGTAAAGCCTATATAGCACTCAACTCTGATACCTTTTTCACAGCGCCATACAGTTTTCAAAAATATCTCAGCATTTCTAAATTTTCTTTTTTGAACCATAATGTATTATGCAAACAAATACATAATGTTTCATTCTTTTTCTTAAGTATAAAACTAATTCTACTTGCAATAGAGGATGATGCTAAAAATAAAATCTCTCTTCTTCATGTACTTGCTACCCAGTGTGAAACTAATTAAAACTTTAAGATTCAACTACTCTTTCATAACTTTAGAGCGTATGTTATTTAACAAAGAATATTTAGCAAAATGTGTGGGTCAAACTTGAACTACTGGATATCATGCACAACACTGTTTCAGACTGCGAATTTCACTGCTTCAATCCATCAATCCCTCCTCTAAAGTCCACTATCTTGCTCTGTGTATCAAGAGCTCAAGACAAGCACGGCAGGTATCCAGGCTCTCCTTCTTTGCCGAACTCAGAAACACACTTACATAATGGAAAATTATTTTAAAAGGTCAATCAAAGCCTCCAAACAGCAAACATTCTACATATTCTGACCTATCAAATGGTCAGAAATGACAATCAGCTCAACAGCTTCCATCTTGTCCCTTGTTTTCCACACAACAGAGAAGTGCAAAGGTCACAGTGACTCCAAAGCCCAAGCACAATTCTTCTCCCTGCACTTTTCCCTCTGCTGTTTTTCTAGAGCTTTCTGCTGAAAGTACAAGGTTTATCTGCCTGAACGTTTGGACTCTGTAATCAGATGATAGACACAGGACAAATGGAACAAACAACTGCAGTTCCACTTGCAAAGTAGATTAACACCAACATAAATATCTAGACATGGAGTCTAGCCCCACATAATATCAGTTTATTCTTTATTTTGAAAAATAAGCAGGAGAAATGAGATGAGATCTTCACTCCACTCCCACTTCACATTCACAACACCTGCAATCCTAAGGCATAGCTCCCACTAATACCAGCTCTATTAGATCTCACCAGTTTTTTGTTGGTTTTTTTTTTGATCAGAACGAAGACATAAACACAACCAAAAAAAGATGTTATCTAGAAGTACACAGAGTTTGGAAACAGAGATGATCATGGTCTAGCTACCACTGATTTGTGCTTTCAAGAAGATTTCCCCATGACCATAGAGAGAAAGTAATCCAAAAAAAACCTGCATTGCTTGGCAAAAATGTTGCTTCAAAATAAAACAAATTATGGGATGCTGAAATAAGCTCAAAGCCTAAGCTCTAATCAAATATATCGAGGTCAGTATGTAGAAGAATACACGACGAGCCTGTTAGGACTTGCAGTCAGTGTTCTTTTGAATTATGACAATCCACACACATGGGTAAGAAAAATCAGTTGACTGTTCTTCTGGGCCCAGCCACAAGCAGCTGTCCATGACTCTGTCTGTTGTTACTTTTCTACACCCTCTTTTTAAATATGGTGTATTCGTATTTGCTGTTTTGCCTTCTAGGTATTTTTGATACCTTCAGAGCTATGAATATCTCTGTGAGTACCTCCAGCAAGTTGGTAGTGTATCCCAAAAGCAATTCATCTTTCAACAGTACATTTCCTAGGTTCACATTTCCTGTGTTCCTATCATATGTTAACAAAATAACTCTTTATGTTAAAGGCATAATTGAGAGGTTAAGTCAATTTCTAAATTGCTTTTTTAAAATTAATATTGATTTAATGTCCCAATTTGACATACACAGCTCTGTTAGGTGGTTCTTACTGCGGTCTGACACAGTGAGAAGCTTCTTATTAGAGGTATAATGAAAGAATCAACTTTTCCCTTAAGGTATTTCCAGGTATAAGTACTAATAAAAAACACCCTCGTTTTGTTGATTATTTAACTAACAACAAAATTTGCACATAAAATTTTACCATATCCTGACAGTGCTTGAAACATTCTTTGAATAAAACCAATTTCTTAGTGCAAAGCACATCTTCAGGACAACCTACAGAAACTCAACCACACTTAATTGATCTGTCAGAAGTGTACTTATACTGAATTATTCTTATAACTGACCTCTGTTTTATGCTTGTACCCTGATGAGGAGCAAGAGTGAAGGAAAAAGAGCAGGGAAAGAAAAGAAAATAGAAAAAAGAGTGTCACGGTTAGGATACCACTGCACTCTTTTGTGTATGTACTATACCACCAAATTCAGCATAAGTATTTCAATACTTGACATTACTACATTTGTTAAAGTTGATGCCAATGCTATAGCAGCTTTTGTAGCTAAAAATCTTTTTCTGTCACTCATCATCTTTTAACTATGCAAAAATAGAAGGGTCAAATTGCACTCTGGCATATCTATTTCTATTCATTAAAGAGCCAGGTTTTACTGCACACAAATCTTGAGAAACATGAGACAATGAAAGAACATGCAATTAACAGGGAGTACTTGAGGTTATCTCTACTCAGCAGCACCAAGTGTCTGTAATAGAGCAAGTCTGCTGTAATTCCATGAAAGATAAGATTTATATATCCTAGCACTTGTGTTATACACTGATGAACAGCATAAAATTGACATAATGGCTCTTCAGGGCTACAAAACTTGTTTTCTTTTGCATTTAATTGACAATGACTAGATTGACCTTTTCTCCATAATTGCAACAACAGTAGAGCAATTAGACAAATTGTCACCTCTAACGTTTCCCACACACAATATGCAAAAGCAGAAATATCGGATTCTTAATCACCCTTTCATGCTGATGTTACTGCAGAACAGTATTTTACACTTGCATACATGAGTGAAAGCTGGAATGAAAAAATTTGTTTAAATCATATATTTCAATGAATGAAAAGTGACAACTATGTCAGACATACTCTAAATCCTCCAATCTCCCAAACACTAAATAAGCATTTGTGTCCTAAATAAGCATTTGTCCTTCACTATGACCATAATAATACCTTTTTCCTGACAATTCACACTTTCACTTACATTTCAGCTCACTTAGAGCCCCTGTATTGTAAGCAGAAGAAGAAGTAGTAAACTAGATACTTTTATACAGACATTCTGAAGCACCTGTGCATATCAAAAATACTCTGCAATTCATAATGGTTGGATTTTACATCAGATAATTCCGTATTAGAGCGGTCTCCTTGTTTTTCATTGCCTCCTCCTTTCTCTGCAGGTATTTACTGTCACCTCCAAAGATGAGGTGACAAAATAAAAACCACAAAACTCTTTGTGCTGCGCTATTATTCAAAATGCCTGTGATTGGTAATGGGAAATTGCAGAGTGTCTTGTTTTAGGAAGGGATTACTTCACAAGATAGAAATGCACAGCTACCAGCAATGTTGAAAAACAGTAAAATTCATCTCTTGTAGAAAGTGCAAATGTTACTAGGATTTGAATCCTGTTTTAAAAAGTAATGCTACAAGCACCTTGGGAAAATTGTATCCATTTTTTAAGACTCAGTTCATAATATAGACTTCATAATATATCAT
The DNA here is from genome assembly GCA_013398055.1 of Ifrita kowaldi. Taxonomy (NCBI): domain Eukaryota; kingdom Metazoa; phylum Chordata; class Aves; order Passeriformes; family Cinclosomatidae; genus Ifrita; species Ifrita kowaldi. The sequence goes on along the minus strand of VZRS01013131.1, from coordinate 307,965 downwards.
GAAGTTTCATCTAGTATTTCTAGAATAGGGCTTGATCTTAATGTATGACTAAGTCTGGACACTGTATATTTATCAGTAAAACTTCTCTTATGTTCAAACATACTGCTTTTATGGAAGATTCTGTAAAAAAAATTCACTTTGATGTTCCTGAACAAACTCTGCATAATGTGCATGAATATATATGTACTTTTATATATAAAGACATTATCCAGTATTCAATATTTCAATGCAAAAATATCTTGACATTTCAGGAAAAATTAAAGCATTCCACTGAAAGATGAAACCTTTGTAGAGAAAATTGTAAAACATCATCTCACTGTATGCATTTGTTGTAAGAATTTCTGTTTCCAGAAGTGGAGGGATTTTGTGCAACTTTTGTTTCCAGACATTTACAAGCGTACCACTACTGAATGCTGGTTTTTAATTCAAACGTAGTGGGGTTACCTATGTAAACTGTATCACCACTGAATTTTAAAATACTGTACGTGGAGAGCTAATGCTCAGCCAAAGTACCCAAAAATTATTTCTTCTTCCTGTAGCCCTTTTAAGATGCAAGTGAAAAACATATATGAATCTCATATGAGTTGAGTATATGACTTGCTATAATAAGTTAATTTGATGCAAGTTTCTATTTAACACCACTGTTCTCATGGCACTTGCTGAGAAAGATTAATTGTGACATGCAAAAGGCAGTATATGAGGAAGGGTGAGTGTTTCTAAGGTCTCTCCTGATAAAATGAGCAGCATAATTTGCAGTCTCAGAAAGAGAAGCTTTACGTTGCTCTGCAATACTTCTTTGACCCTTTGAATGCTGAAAATAATGATATGAAATGAAGCTTGAAAGGGAAGTGCAATAAACAGTTTGCTGAAATAAAGCTGAAGGTCCAGTGACAAATTCTAGCTGGAAACTCATTTTTTGAGCCCTTGTGTTAGGACCTGGGGACTGCAAAAATATGTGTTGGAAATGTCTAATCACCTGATCTATAATAATGTGTTAGTGAGACTGTAAATGAAAGGACCAGAGATTAGGGCAAAATCTAGAGAAGAATAAAACCCTGCCACCTGTTATTACTTCCATCCTAGCAGTTTCCATTTTGGCAGCCAATTAAAAAAAAAGCTTCAGGAAGGTTTTTTTAAAGGTATCCTTCACTTACAGACCCTTATGATGCAAAATTCTGCAAAACTATTTTATGAAAAAAGGAAAAATAAAACCAGCTTAAGCTCCACATATTCCTTTAACTTCTAAAAGGTTCATGTTTTATCTTAATGTATGTTACAGTACAGTACTGTACATTCATTGTCTTGAGGTACTTGGAGCAGTATTGGAAGAGACCAATCTATCCATAACTGTTTAAAAACAAATATTAAATTCCAATTTTTATGTGTTCCGACTGGTATGCTACTAAAAAAATGGCTACAACAGTGAAAATTCAAACTCTAACTTTTGTACTGCTTTTTACAAAAACTGTGGTTTTCACATTGCTTCACATTATTTATTTCATGAAACTCATAGGTGTTCAAATTAACAGATATATGACTCTACATAATAGATAAATTATATATATCACCATTTAGACCAGGGCTAATCAGGAAACATCTTTGAAACTTCATTCAGCAAATATTTGACAATATTGACTCCAGGGATACATTTATTATACGGAAAACAATTAGTCAAAACAATGTTACAGGCAAAAATAAAAGTTTATGCGCTACAGAAAATTCTTCTAAAATGCTTGTTCTACAATTTGACCTGAAGTGTTTAAGCACTTTTCTAACAGCCTTCAATTCTGCGATAAGATTTTTTCAAAACACGACTATGTTTTAATTAGAAAATGAAATCTGTCAGGGACACCAACGAAGAACGTTTATTACAGTGTTCCAGGATAGTAACCTATAGTAACCAGGACAAACAAAACATCTTTTAGAAGAGAATGACAAAATAAACCCCTCATAGTAGGAACCATTATCTTTTTGCTTGGAGGATATGTTTAGAACAATTGTTCAGCATCATAGGTAAGGAGATACAGGAGTGAGATATTACAAAAAATCTAGTTTTCACTTGTATTTCAATTCTCTTGACTTCTGAATGCTAAATGCAAAACCAAAACAAACCCAAACCAACATTCTTTTTCTTGTAAGTTTATACAGTTCTAAAATAGAATGGATTTTTGTGGTTTTATGCTGAATTGAGGGTTGAATATAACCTGAAATTTCTGAGCTACTCTTGCTATTATGTAAAATCAAGAGTGTCCATTACAGGCAGCTCCAAGCTACAATAATTATTGGCAGTTCTGTTGCTACTGTCATCAACAAGAGACCAGAAAGAGACAGGAAAGCAGTCCAAATGGAGACCACTGAGCACAACTAAGTTGCACAGAATGTGTTTTCCTTTTTCTCTGGTTGTCCCAGGGGAGACTAGTACCATTTAAAATTCCTGACACAGTCTCCCAGGCCAGAAGATAATTAATGGATGAAAGCTCGAGCACGCACTTTTTATTTTTACCCTGCTGAAATGCTAAAGGATGGCACAAATTTTCTAAGCCAAATTCTGCTGGCTAATAATTACTATGTCTGAAAGTAGAAATGGGAACTATGCAATACAGATTAGAGAAACACATTCTTTAAGCAAGCATAGCAAATAGATAAATATTTCATATATGCCTGAAATATATCACATATGTGAGAAAAGGCATTCTCTCAACACAGCCTATATCAAAATTTAAAGGACCACTTTAAAAGAAATCAAAACCACTACATACAGATGTGTAAAAAAAGAAATCACTGAAAACTATCAGCCAAAGGAAATACATAGATTGGAAAAAAAATAGAGCCACACAATCCTGAAGGTAAGACCTTCTGCTTTAAGTAATTTATTCACAGTACATAAGTATTTTCAGTATCTGAAAAGACTGAATAAATATTTGAATGCCATCTGACAGGCCTTACACAGTAACATTTTGTACGCTTTTCAGCCTAACAAGCAAATTGTTATGCCGTGTGGATAAAAAGCTCCCAAGAGCAGCACAGAAAAGCAACTTATGCAATAGAAAGGTATCTAGACTTCATGAGTAAAATTTACCTGAATTGATTCAAGTAAGGACATAAACATTTCAAGAGCGGGTATCTTCTCACTGACACTCAAAACCATAAAAAACAGGTTTTTTAGATCCTAGGTCAAGCAATGTATGATTTATAAACATGTTGAAAATATGTTGGAATGAATGTATTTTATATACCAAGCATAGAATTAATTAAGGACTATAAAAGGCCTTTTGTCTCCTGTTAGTATTGCGCAAATCAAATTTATCTCCTAAATTTACTCTTCCAATCCAGTATGGTTGGATTTTTTTTCCCCTTTTATATTAGCTCATGCCTGATTTTCCAGATTTAAATAGACTGTGCAACTTCAGTAGCATTGAAAAGGACTTTTAGGGAGCTTAGAAACATGAACCGGCAGAAGTGCACAACTACTAATATAGTTAAGATAATAGGAGTATGTGTCAGGAAAGAATCAGAGGAGGGTAGAACAATTAATAGATAATCCACTGTATACATCTGTGAGTTTGAAATTCAGTTTTATAAATTAATTCCGATTGTTCAACAGTAGCTGGAGAACAAAAACTAGCCTTTGGATTCTGTTCTATTCTGCACTGGGCAGGGTCCACAAGCAGCTGATTCGTCTTTCTTGCAGCCAGGTTTTTTAGATGCTGCATGCAGCCTCAGGTTTTGAAACAGAGGTTAGCATCCCCAACTCTGGGTAAAGTCTGGCTGAAATGTAATGCGGCTCCAACAAAAGAATACTACTGATATGTTACTCCTGAAGCAACAAACTATAGCAACCCAGACTTAGAAACTTGCCTAGATGTAACTCTTAAGACTTCCCTAAGTCTTCCTTAAGTCTTAAGACGTCCCTAAACAGGAAGCATTCATTCATTCAACACCTTTAGCAGACCTACTCATATGCAAAAATCTGTTATCACCCATCCAGAAAATATACAACACATGTATGGGTACATCTGCATACAAAAAAGGAAATAAGACAGAAGTATAAACTTCAAGATATATTCTTTCTGAAAGAAAAGTAACAAAATATAAATAATACCAAAATTATTCTGAAACTGTAACTGCACTGATCTTGAATAACAAGTGAAAGATGTACTTTAACATACAAACTTTTTTGTGTGAAACCAGATGAATCATGTATGGCTTGTTATTTTGCTGACTTCCATAAAATGTTCATTTAGAAGCACATTTGTTAATTTTACCAGAATGGAATTAAAGTATTAATCATTAATGACTTGCCATTTCTATTTGTGAAGACTCTTTTTCTAAAAGTCTAAAAGTTCTAAAAGTAAAAACAGAAGACAAATCTATTTCTCTTACTATGCACAGACTTCAAAATGCTTCCCTGGTAAGTTAATATTTCATTGCAGCTTGCCTTCCCTCTGTCTATAGGAAACTTAAGGAAGAAGTTAGGAAAACACTACTGGCAGTGGTATGTCTCCAGATGATCCTTTTTATTAGGAGAACTTTTCATTTACTAGAGATCCATATACTTCATTGAAAATACCTTTACTAATGACAAGCTGGCAGGTCTTGGTAAATCAGGCTGGCTACAACATGTCAAGAGGTAACAGGATTTCTTTTCTCAATGGAAAGAGAAGAACTGCTGTATAGAACTAAGCAGATCCAATAAAGAAAAGGTGTCTCTTCCCCTGTGTAAAACTAAGCAGCTAAGCACAGATGGGATTTTCATCAGAAATAATGATCATGTCAAAGGCAATAACCACCTATAAAAATGTTCCAAGGTAATTCAGAAAAAACCATGAAAATTTGAAATACAAAGCACTAAGTGCTGGTAAACTAGTGTTCAACCAAACCAACTTTCAACTCTATCATTTGGAAAAAGAACAGAAGGTTTCATTCGCTCTCGTTCTCTCATGGAGAGGTGTTGCAAGGACAGGGCGGATGACAACAAACACAGAAAACAACCACTGTCTTTGGAACAATGTTTTCAGCTTTGCGCTGCAAGGGAGCAAACTACAGATCTCAGTCTTGAGTGACTGGAACTTGGCAAATTTGTTCCAATGCACAGTATTTGGAATTGCTCTTAACTCTCTGACTACCACAGACTTACAATCATCTGCTAAATGCCACAGGGTAGATAAATTAGACTTAATCAGATTAAGTCTGAAGGGGAGGGAAAATTAAGAAATAAAACAGAGTAGAAGGAGGTAATTGATACTGAAAAGACATGCAAAGAATGAGGGCAAAACACAAATTTTTCCCACTCTTCACTATAAGCAATAACAACAATGATGATGATAACAATGTACCTCACATTCCTTGTGGACCTTCTTTACAACTTCCTTGACCAATACGTTTTCCAGAAGCAGGAGATAATGCTCTGTCCAAACATGTCATGACAAACTTTGAAAAATCAGAAGCAAGCAAGGAAGATGGCTGCTATGGTGAACCTCACTTTGTCTATCTCCATCTATCTTAACCAAAACACAAACTATCAGAAAAGGTTAGTATGAGAGTCAGAGAATGGTTCAGTTTGGAAGAGGCCTGGAAGGCAACTAGAATCCTTGTCTCTAAGGAGGAAGACTCCACAGCCTCTCTGGGCAACCTGTGCCAGTAGTCAGCCACTGTCACAGTGAAGAAATGTTTTCTGATGTTCACAGAGAACCTCTAGTGTTTCAGTGTTTGCCATCACCTGTCACTGGGCACTACTGGAAAGAGCCTCACTCTGCTCTCTTTGCACCCTTGCTTCATGTGTTTATGTACATTGAACTTTCTGTTCCCCAGAAAGGCTGTAGCTGTTCTGCTACAGCCGAACAGCCCCAGTTCTCTCAGCCTTGTCCTCACAGGACAGCTGCTCAAGCCCTTTCATCTTATTTATGGTCCTTTGCAAGACTCTATCCAGAGTGTCCATGTCTTTCTTGTACTGGGGAGGCCCGAAATGGACGCAGCACTCCCACCGGGCCAGAAGGGCAGAAATTTAAGAAGTTATAAATGAGATATAAATGTTTTTGACAGTGAAAAATTCAGGCTACATTTAATGAGTGGGCTGTCTGCATAGAACTGTGAGGCCTGGGAACACTCTGTCCCTCTGAAACAAGCCAGCTGAGTCCTAGCTCCCTTCAGGCACATGGAGGTGGGTATTTACCAGTTTCTTCCTTACTCCATGAGACTAAAAACTAGATGCATGGACTGAAGGAAGTCTCAGACCACTTCACCATGGTTCTGAAAAACAGCAGATCACAATCACAAGGTATGAACTGAAGTTTGTAAGATTTCAAACACAGAGACACAGTTTTATCCTTCTTAAACTTTTATTCTTTTGTTGCTCACTTGTTTTTCACTGACTATACCCTACAGGCATCAACATGATCACCACTTTAAGTTACTGCTTATTTTCCTCATTACATTATTACTGCACTTCCAGAACCACCAAGTTATCCATTCTGTCAGCTCAACTTCCACTTCATCACTATCTTCCTCTTCAAGCTGACTACAGCTTCTCAAAGGTACATTAAATTCCCATATCCATTACAAGTCAGTACCTATTGGTTAATCTTGAATTCTAAACACAAAATACCCCTACATTTAACATCACAGAAAATTCAGAATACACCAGCCTTCTTTGACTTTAACAAAAGAAAAGCAGAGATCACTGAGTAACCTGATCAGGATTGAAGATAATTAGCATGCAGCATCTGACACATTTCCTGTTTATATGATTACACGATCCCACCATGAGTTTATGCTCACCCACATATATACAAAGGAAAAAACACCCAAAAAATTGCAAAAATTTTCATTTTGGGCTTAGAACCCATGCAGCAGGAAACGGCTTAAAGCGAATTTAGAACATGGTTATGTTCCTTTCAAATGGTATTTATACTGGATTTATGGACAGACTCTAAACAATACAGTCAGTGCAGTAAATCATTGGGACAGCCATTCCTTTTTCTCTCATCTTTTCAAGTACTGTGTCTATTCTGACTGCATGGTGAATTATAGGTTGCAACCTCAGAATATAACAGTAATTGCAATAAAGACTAAATCTTCTTTTCTGAGCCTTAGTAGGTTGGATTTTTTTATTTTTCTGTACTATCTTAAATTGTAACACTAGAAGTATTTTATCTGTACAAAAATGATATATATACACAAAACCTTTCAGTTTTCATGGTGCACTAAGGAGTCAGATTTATAACACACTGTCATTTCCATGCCTTCAGGGAGCATTGCACTTCCTTAATTTCTGTAAGGAATGTCACACAGAAAATCATCAAGCCACATTTTGTGTCAAGTCTGCCATTTTTAATTATTAGCAACCAAGTTCAAGAAATTTCTCCTTTGGTTTAACAAGTGCATACCTATCTCCCAGAATTTTTTTTTATGCCACAACTCATAAAATTGTTTAGGCTGATGCTAGTCCCTTACACTAAATTACCAACTAATCACAGGAGATATTTATCATCTCGAGTTTTTTACATGAGAATTGTCAGACTTAATCACCCTCCTCCTATTTTCACTATTTACAGACATTCATTTATCATATATTTCAGCAGCGTGACAACAGTGGACTATTTTCCCCATTTTTCAAGTATGTTAAGACAGATAAAAGCGTGGCAAATCATGACAAGAGCTTGAAAGTTTTACTCTCCCTGTGATAACATCCATTTCCACCAAAAAATGGTTCCTAAAAAAACTACTTATTTTAATACCAGAGTTACAGAGATAAGTAGAAGTAGCAGGCTAAAGTCTCAATAAATGGGAAGTTACACTTAATTATAAAAAATGTATTCTGGTTTTTATCATTGGTTAAACTCTGCAGATGGTACAAGAGTGATCTGTTCTCATCAAATGTTTGTAAAAATTAATTTCTTTTATAACAATGCTGAAGAAACAGTTCCCAGAAGCCTTTATAATGTGGCTTCAGGGCACATTAATAGAAGCTGAAAGGATGACTAACACGGATAGGGTCAGTGATTTGGGAGATAACTGCTGAGATACGTGTGGAATCATATCCCACATTCTTTTTCCACTGCACTGAGGAGTAACAAAACATTTAAAACAAAGATACCCAGAATGGCACAAATATATGGCCACTGCTTGATTCTGCAGGAAGTTCACCTTGCACCCTTGGGCATGTAAGGTGCCATTCTCACACAGTACTGCACAACAAGAGCAAAACTAAACTATGTAAGATAACACTTCACCAAAACAAGGTATGAGTGAGAACTCCCAAGTCTACCAAAGGAAACACTGCAGCAAAAATGCAACCTCAGTGTTCACAGAATCACAGAAACTGAGCTGTGGCGGATCCATGCTTGGAACACTCGGTCCTTTATGAACTGTACCTCATGGAAAAGACCCACATTGGAGCAGTCCTTGAAGAACTGCAGGCCATGGGTAGGACATACACTGGAGCAGTTTTTGCAGGAGAGCAGGGAAGTGTGGGAAGGGCTGGTAGGAATACCTTAGATGGCTGCCAGGTGTGCAGAAAGCTGCTTCTCAGCAGGACTGGGGAAGAAAATAAAATGAAAAAGGCTTGCAGGTCAAGATAAGGATTAGGAGATCACTAGCCAGGTACACAAAATGGACTTGGTTTGGAGAAACTGATCCAGCTGCCAATTAGACAGAGCGGGATAATGAGAAATAAGAACAAATTCGAAAACACCTCACCTGCCATTTTTTCTGGGCAAAGTTTACTCCCAACTCCCTTCTCTCAGAAAGGGTATGGGGAATGTGGGTTGCAGTCAGTTCACAACAGTTTTCTCTGTTGCTTCTTTCTTCTCATGCTTTTCCCCTGGTCCTGAGTGGGTGTTCCATCTCACTTAATCCCACTACTCTGGACTAATCACAAAGGGGGTTTTTTCCCATGTATTTTTTCATAATCATTAAAAAAAAAAAAAAAGGAACACAAGACCCAGAATTTAAAGTAGATAAAGAAAGTTGCCACGCTTAGGTGAATTCTTTGTCCAACTTCTATGCTTTGTTCTGAATTTGAAAAAAAACCCTGACAGTCAGTCTCAAATCATTTCACAAAACATCTGCAGGGTGAAGTAAATTTTCTTCTAAATTTAATTAAAAAGTATGACATTCACAAGAGTAAGTAATTTTAAAAGTAAAATTGATTTGTGTTACATTATTTAAGTTTTTATTGAGTTCAAGTTTTTAATGTAGCTGACTAAACATCTGAAAAATATGCAGAGAACTCTAAGGAGATCATCTTTCAGATAATTCTGAATAGATGAAATTAAATTAGAAATAAGAAATGCTAGTACTTACCTAGAATGATTCATGACAAATATTATATAAAAGTACCGTTATTTTCTGGAAGACTCTACTATATCCACAAGTCCAGATAATACAAAATTACAGGAATAAGTATCAATGCTCTTGAAGTACATTCCCACTTCAGTCACATCTAAGGTGATGAATACTAAGATCCTGTATTAGCATTTTAGTCACCACAGTTAAAATGGACATTTTTGATCAAGGAAAAACATAGGCAAGATGAAAGTTTTGAATTTTTACTTTAGAAGCCATTTCATTAAAATAATTTCCACATCAAATACGCAGAGACTTTTAATTTTAGGAGCAGAAAACTTTTTCTCTTGTTTTTCCAGAAAAAAATTCTAGTGTTCACTAATCTTGCCTTTTATTAAAAACACACTGTAAGAACCGAGCTACGATTGTGATGCTCACTTCTGCTAATGAAATGTTGGGGCATTCACATATACCAGCAGCTCTGGGACTAAACACAGTGAGCTAATCTTCTGCTGAGATATTCTTCAGCACTGTATCCTCTACCCACAACGCATCCAGATCTCATCAGATGCTCCCAATACTGATTACATGAGTTTACATGAATGCATGGTAGGCAATCAACATAAAATTTTAAACACTTCTTAATGTATGGGCAACCACATTAACAATTTACTCTGCTAAGCAACAACATGGAACCCCCAACATTCTCTGTGCCGACGACTCTGATATCCAGGCCTGAGAAATTGGCGGTGCATTAGTGACCCAGTTAAATAAAACAGATGGAGACTCTCTGAGGGTGTATTCTCCTTTCTCCTGACTCTGCAGCTGTACAAACAACTTGATTTTCAGGCTTATGGTCTGGCTACCAACCATTACCATGTTTCCACTGAAGTTCTTTTTTATATTAACTTCCTGACTACTCTCCTTGTGAAATGTCTGTATTTTCAAGTTCCTCCACCTTGGACTCCAATGATAATCCTCACCAACAAATCTTAATCAGGACAGTATGGGGAGACTGTTCCATTACACTGCCTACTCTGGTTTATCCATAGTAGATTTTCATGGAAACGCAAAAGAAGAAAAAGCAGTTTTTTCAGAAATGGAATAACAAGACTAAACCCAGGTTTTCCATCTGTGCTAAGAGCTCAGGGAGGTGGACATTAATGCCTCTCTTCCCCCCCATCACTAATCCGAAGTCCAGTGATGGTAACCAATACCACCACAAAGTCATTACGCAAAAGTCTCAGTTTTACTGTGCCACGGAGATATTGCGTATCAGCCTCCAAGTCACAACCATAACTTGCTTTCAACGATGTCCAGATGCTCTGAAAATCTCAGCACCTGCTATCAAAGTCACCTACAATGTGTGCAATAAATTACATGAAAAAATACAGGTCTCTTGAGACATTATTACAAGAACATGTGGCACCACCTAGAAAGGAAGAACTAAAGTTCCTAAATGGTAGGGAAAATACTGTCCTTTGAATGAAAAAGCAATTGATAATTTTGTATTGCAGGTGGAATCTTCTGGGTGACTGGCAGTGCCATGGCACAAAAAAACCTCACTGCACCTGTAAATAAAGTTCCTTGCCTTATCCGCATTATTCCCTTCTTTCTAAGAAGAAACAGATACAATAGGGGCTGGCAAACATCCTCTACACACATATTACACAAATATAAGGAAATATTTTAGTAAGAGGACAACTGAAGCAAGTAAGAATACTCTTTAAAACTTCACTGTCACTGCATAGCTTTTAAATGTTTGTCCCTAGGTGAATTATGTAACACAGATGTTGAAGTGAATTGCAACTCTCAGTCCATAGTGATAAGATTCACAAAAAAAGTTAAGACTGTCTGCTGTTTGCTTCCTGATCATTATGAATATAATAAATAGCAGATGTTCCTCAAACTATTAAAAAACCCACACACTCCTGAAAACTTTGCCAGCACATCATACTACATTTCCTGAATCCCCCATAAGATTTATTTCTAGATGTTCTATTTTTACTTCATCAATTGAAATTCAAAAGAACAAGGGCAGTGACCATAAAAACAACTTCAAGGTGATAAGGTTACTTAAAGCAAGTTTCAGAGTATATTATTCACCTCACCATGTACAAAGAACTCAATCCTTTCCAATTGCAAAGACTTGATGTAATCTACTCATGGTTCATATGAAAAGAATTTGCAAGCTTGGTTTTGTTCATATTTGAAAGAAGAAGTAGGATTGTTTCTATAACAAATGTAACCAATATGAAAAACAGTATATGAAGCTTTTGAGTGATCTGTAATACTTACAGAAGAAATCATTATGTTAGATTACTTTAATAGGTCTTTTCTGATCTTTCTTAATTCACAACGTTTAGAAACTTTTTTACAAGTCATCAGAAGAGACCTCTTTTTCCTTCATTTTAAAACTAATGTCAAGAGTATCTCAAATGAACATACGTTTTGCCTTAGGTAAAAGTAAATTATTTTTTTACTGCCCCGCATAAGCTTTTTAGATACATACGTCCAAAACCAAAAAGAGCTCTAAGCAAAACACAGAAATAACAGTCCTCATTAATTCTTGCATATGCAGAAGAATGACAGCACCAAAAATCCTAGCAAGTGCCTGCCAAGCAGAGCTCTTACACTCTGAAAATTTCAGTTATTTAAGAAGAAACGTAATGTTCACAGGATTAACTCTAACACCATGTCACAAGCAAGAAAGGACTGTCAGTGTTCTAGAGTTATATCTTGCTTATGGAAAGAATTCTAATGGATTTCTAGAAGCAATCATGATATCTCAAATAAAGTTTTAAAACCAGTGACTTATTTCGGCCAAGCAACAATCAGCTGCCTTTAAGACAGACATAGCAGACACATCTGTATGTTATACGGGTATCTAAAAAACTTTCTAGTTTTCTTTCACACTTAATATGATGCACAAATATATGGTGCAAAACAGTTTTCCAAGTCTTTAAAGAAGCCCCAGTCCTCAGTAATCTAAAGTGAGCAAAAAACTATCCTATTAAGTTTGAAAAGATCTGGAATACAAGTCCTGTGTAATTGGATCTCACAAGTAAACCTGCTTAATAATGGGGTGGCGAGCAGGGCAGAGGTGGAACTAATCTTTATTCTAAAACATGGAGTCAGTAAAAACATTAGACTGCTACTGTCTCACATGCATTGGAAAGGTATCAAGGCACAGAATCTTCTCTGACATTCCCTCCGACTAGGAGCCATCCAATAAAAAAAGAAAAAAAGGTTAAACTTAAATAATTACAAAACTAATTTACTTAGTTTAAACTAATTTGCATTTAAACCCAAGCACCTGAACAGTCCTCTGAGCTTCTAAAGGTTCACTTGTATCCTCAAAGTGGGTACGCTCAAAATACTCTGTTAAACTGGTGTTCACATCAAATAAAGCCCTGTGGTTGTATCAGGTTCCTTTTATATAATTTTCCACTATTCTCAATTGAGCTTTTAGGAGAAGTAGAGAAAACAACTTTATTCAGTTCAGACTAGTATTTGGAGTTCCATGCCACTTTTAAAATAAGAAAAATATTTGAATAGTCAAATAACTGCTTGTGAAGAAGATTTACAGAGGCATTCATTATTTTCTAAATCCTCTTTTTTATTTTTTTTTTTTAACTAGAAGCTAATTCAAATAGCCAAACTTTAATTGTTATAGTAAGTCCTGACAAGTATGATCAGAAAAAAACATGAAATGGAAAACCTTAAGAAACAAAAATAAACAACTAGGAGTTACATACAGAAGCTAGTTATCTGTCATTGCTGGAAAGCATTTCCTTTTCTTGCGAAGATTCACAATTCTTGTAATTCATACTCAGTATGAAGTTTTAGAGTAATATGTGTAGAATTTAAAATATTTTTTTTTTTATTGTAGTAATTCTAGCAAAAGATTTTCAAGAACAGTTTGACAGCAGTTTGGATCAAACTTAGCAGATTGCTGTACTCACAACATTCAAGCAGACGGGTACATGTTTCTAAGTACTTTAATTAAAACCTGAAAACTCCCTGTTTTTTTAATTAGCATTTTTATTCCTTTTATTTTTTTCTAGCTTATCCTAGAACTTTCAACTTCAGTAACCTCATTCTGCATATGAAAATAATGCCCTAGAGACAGAAAGATCTGAGGCAACTAAATGCTTTCAAAACCAATGAAGTTGCATTAAAGGTCTGACCTAAATCACCAAATGCAAAAAACTGTCTTAACGGCTAAAAGGAGTTATGGCAAGAATTTACTGGTACTTCCTATTGAACCCATTGCAATTTTATTACTCTTAGAACACTACACTTTCACCAAAGGCTGAGCTCATCATCACATCAGTACACCCTTAATGACTTTCGCAAGCCTTGAAAACATACCTTATTAAAAAAACCAAAAAGTAATCATGGGAAAGAAGTACAGTTGCTAGAACACATTATTCTGGTTTGTATGAAACTGTTTCAGAACCCCTCTCTGTTAAAAGTGTCTCTCTCCTTTCATTTAAGCACCAGTTATAATGAAATAGTCCAGTAGAACTAATTAAAAATATTGTTTCCTGTGTACCCTCAGGTACTGACTTTGCTCATTGTTTTTTCATTTTAAAAGAAAATGTTCACTTTTAAAATTCTCAGTATTTTTCATTTTTCATCTGATCTGTGCTTTAACTATACATAATCTTTGTCCATGTACTTAATTCTGAAATAAATTATTTGATCAAAAGACTGGAATACAGCAGGATAGGAGGTATTCTGGTCAAAAAGAAAAGACTAGGTAGTAACTCAGTTATTCTTTCACTCTCATTCTGGAGCTCTTTGCAAAAAAACCCAAAAGTAGCCAAACCGAACAACCTTGTTGCTTTCTAAAAATACAGGAATTCCACTATTTAATTCACAACAGTTTATTTTTACGTATGTAGTCAAATGTATGTTTCATTGTTTGTGTGCATATAAATTTGTCTAAATCCTGGATACCTACTGAAGTAATTGCAACTGAACATTTCAGTCACCATTTCATTTCACATTCTTCTGAAATCTGCATGAAACAAATTAGTGCTGCCATCCCGTCATAACTAAACTTTTCTCCATTGCAGAAATAGGCAAACACTCCACAAAATAGGTGTCTGGATGATTTACCCAAAACAAGCAAGAACAAGCACTCAGCAAACACCGTTTGCTTTAATCAATCTCCTCCAACCCCCAAGCCATGAGGAATTATTCTCAACTAACACAACTAGTGCAATTTGCATACACTGCTTTTGGATGTTATAATGAAGTTACCTGTCATTAATGATCCAGTTCAGACACAGATTGAGAGAATTAAGGTTTTTGCATCTCTTTACTATTTCCATCACGGTTTCATTGTCCAGTTCTGTGATATGGCGCAGATCCAAGCTTGAAAGATTTCTTAGCTATTGAGACAAATATGAGAGAAAGAAATAATCTGAAATTCATTCACATACATAGTCGTTGAAAAAACTCAATTTTTCTGGAAGTTGCACAGTATGTGCAAGCTAGTCAGGAAAGATACGATTACTATATCTTTTACAAAAAGCAAGCATACCAGAGATATTCACAGAACTCAGCTTGAGCAAACTTGTGATTCAGGCACACAGTTACTACATGAAATCCAGACACTCTCACTCAAGGTGAAATACAACCTACAATAAGGGCCTGGGACTCCCTCCTCTTAGATACATGGAGTGTAAGATACCAAGGTAAAATACAAATTCATTTAGCCATAAGAAAAATAAGACATGGAAGGAGGTGAGACAGCACATTTGTGCTTAGATTCAAATGAATGCAATTAACGACTCCAGAGTATCAGGCTTTCAAAGTAAACAAATAATACAAACTCCCTGGAAAATACAGTATTTATACTGTAGTCTCACCTGCAGAGTTATCAATAACAGATTGGATATTCTGAACAACAAAACTTGGAGTCACAGAACAACATAATTAAGCGTTATGCACTGATTAAACTGATTTATTACTACTGTTAGTCATTCTTTTGTCCTTTAAATGCAAAGCCTTTTACTACTTTTATGAGCTATGGATGTAAAAAAGAAAATTTTTACAGATTTCTCCCATATCAGTTTAGTCATAATAACCTCCAAGTACTGTTTGCTTTTTAAGCTGTCTGAAATAATCTCTGTTATACTCTGGCAAAATAATTGCATTAGGCAATATTGACACTTTAATTAAATTTACCTTCCCTGTAAGAGAGAAAAAATGATCCTCATCAGTGATTTAAGTCACTAAGGATTTGATTAGGTAAAGGCATGCAACTGAGATCACATAATTGGTCCACTTCAGTAGTTAATTATTAAATCAATGTATTTAAGGTGGGGGAAAATGGGGGAGAAGGTGGCAGCATGGGGTGAGAAGAAATAAAGAAAAGGAAAAGAAGAGGACTTCAAATGTAGCTTCTACAGAAACTGGAGTTTTGTTCTTTAAGTTTTTAACAGTCTCTAAACTAAAGCTGAAGATAAACTACATACCATTCCCAAAAATTCTGCAAAACAAACATGAAATCAAGAACCCTGACCTGTGAGAAACAACTGCAAGGTCTGTCTATAAAATCTAGGACAATAATACTCCTATTATGATACTACCACAGGTTATCACTGTGGAGGTACTTGCTGTATTTCCACTGAAATTCTGATAAACTTGCTTGCCTGTTAGGGAGCAGAGTATATAGTGATTGATACTGTGTTGGTAAAATGAACATATTTTACAAGCTCAGTCTCTTCTCATTCCATACATACTGCTACTGCATGAAGTTTAAAAGCCTTATCTTCTATGTGCCCCAAAAAAGCTCATAAGCAATCTCTCATTTTTTCCTGCATACAAGAAGGGGAAGCCTACAGCAGCTGTAAATTTCCTCACCTTCATACAGCTATTCATATTAGATATTTCAGCCTTTACACCATGCTGGCAACAATGTGGACTATGCCTATGACACAGAAAATACACCTGCTGGACAATTATGACATTAAATAACTAAGGAGACTTAAAAGACAAGTAGAAAATCTTCCCACTTAAAAAAACCCCAAGCTTTCTTTCACAACAACATTCTTCTTACGAGAAGTTGACAATACTGGTGGTTCTTTCACCATTATTATTACTTATGGAGTAAAAAACATGAATTTGCACTAAAGTATCAATGCATGGAGAGAGGCCAGTGCTTCTTTAAAAAGTGCCTTAAAAATATGGCTTCAAATAAGGTAAGAGGTTACAGTATATTATCTACCTCAATGATGCAATGATGAATGCAGCAGAAAGCATTTGTGGTTTCCCAGGAAAAAAAACTTGCATTGCACAGGTGGAGTCAAAAGCTAAACTGAATTCCTAGTATTCCTGTCCACCAAATTAATAGGGTTTTCAAGGTAGATGTTATCCTTTATCATCACAGGAGATTGATCATTTCCTCATTGCTTCTCTCCTTCATACTAATAATAGTCTATCATTATATTCAGTATACAGTAACTCAACCATCACTTGCCTTTTTTACTGTCACATTCCTTCATTTTAAACAGCCTCCTTGACACCTGACCTACTTGATAGGCTAATTCTTCTTTTTCTCATGCACAACATACTCAATGCAGAAAACCTTTGTGTCTTGGAAGTTTGAAGAGACCGCTTCAGATTGATCCAAACTCAAGTATAATTTGGTCTCTACAAGCTCAAAATTGCCATTATGGATGTGTGGATGGCTTTCAAGACCTGCAGAACTGGATGCACACTCCCTTTTGAGACAATTGTGGATCAATCTGAATATGACAGTGAAAAGAATACCTCCCTGCCTACTTAGGTTAGAGGTATCAACATCTCATTCCTGGTGAGAGAATTGTTATAAATGTGTATGTAATCACTCTTCATTAAAAAAAAAAAAAAA